>WEIB01000265.1:0-125646 GCA_015476505.1 Urochloa ruziziensis
GCACAGACCGAGTCAGGCGGTGATTCGGTCCACCTATCGAGACGAGTCACGCGGTAACGCGGTTCATTCCTCAAATCGAGTCGGGCGCTGATTCGATCCTTACCTCGGATCGAGTTAGGCAGTGATTCAGTTCATTCCTCGAACCGAGTCGGGCACTGGTTCGGTCATTACCTCGAATCCAGTCAGGCAGTGATTCATCTTGTCCCTTGAACCGAGTCGGGCGCTGATTCGGCCCTTACCTCGGAGCGATTCAGGCAGCGATTCGGCTCATTCCTCAAACCGAGCCAAGTGCTGATTCGGTTCATCTCTCGGCCCGAGTCAGAAAGTGATTCGGCTCGCCTCGTGTACCTGAATAGCGTTCGCCCTGTTTCACCTAGAGGAATACTGCGTTTATTACTCTAACACTTTGATCATCCTTGTTTTTCATTGGCTGACTCAGTCGAGAGCGTCTTGATTCGGACGGGTGAAATCGACCGGCTTCGGAGTCAGACGATAAGCCGAAAAGCGAAAGAATGGTCATTAACTCCCATGAGATAGCTTGATGATCAAGATAGCGAGTCCAAGTCAGAATTGGCCTCTCATTGTAAAATTCTACCCATGACCTTTAAAGTAGAATATACCAAGGATAAAAGGAGCAGGTAGGGGTAGAATAGGAATTTACGACTGTTAAGGTGACCCCTCGCCTCCGTATAAAAGGAGAGAGTTCCCCTCCTTGTACAGACTCTTGGCCTCTAGAATATACAGCTCCTCGGGTTCATTTTTATTAGAGTAATTTATTCCTCCTTACTTTCTTGTTTGGCTTGCGAGTGCGCTCGAAAACAAACACGGACAACAATTCAACTTTTCGTATTCAGCGCCACCATATAGGATACAGTCATTAGGACACGCATGTATCTTCTGCACCTCTAAACCGAGAGGGCAAACAACCCGTTTTGCTTCCCACGTTGTTGATGGCAATTCGTCACCCTCGGGAAGAATCTTCTTCACGAGTTTCAGTAATTCCTAAAAACCCTTGTCAGTAACACCATTAGATGCCTTCCACTGCAAAAAATCAAGCGTGATACCCAACCTTTTGAGCCCCTCTTTGCAATTTGGGTACAAATCAGTTTTGTGGTCCTGTAATATACGATCTATCGTTTTTCTTTCCTTGTCATTGTCGCAGTCTTTCTTGGCATCACGTAACATTTGACCAAGTGCATCATTAGGGTCATTCTGCGGAGCAACATCTTCTTGGTCAGCATCTTCCTGATCTACATCATCCATTGCAACATCTGCAAAGGCACCATATTGATCAACCAATATCGAAATGTTGTTATCATCCTCCTCTTCTCTTCATTGTCATCTATTATGACTCCTCTTTCACCGTGTTTCGACCAAACCGCATAGTTTTGCATGAAACCATGGGTCATCAAATGGAAGTGAAGAACCCCTCTTGATTTGTACGATATCTGATTTTTACATTGCCCACACGGACAAAACATGTCAC
Source organism: Urochloa ruziziensis (assembly GCA_015476505.1). Taxonomy (NCBI): domain Eukaryota; kingdom Viridiplantae; phylum Streptophyta; class Magnoliopsida; order Poales; family Poaceae; genus Urochloa; species Urochloa ruziziensis. The sequence goes on from WEIB01000265.1 coordinate 1,487, forward strand.
CTGAAGGCGACTTATTGTCCTCCGCCACATCGAGAAAAGCATGCATGCCATCAACCCACTCCTGACTGTGTCGGTCCACCAAGTGCATCCATTGCCTTTTCATCTACATTTAGCAAAGTGATCTAATTAATTCATACATTACAAAATTAACGAAATATCCAACACGATTTATTGAAAATAAACTTGTATTTCTCAAAGTCATAATGAAACACGACCGAGGTTCATAATTTATTCAAAATGTCGTACATAAAATTATCCACATCCAACCTGCAACATGACCTAGATCTTCAACCATCATTGGATGGGAAAGTAGGATGCTCTGATATATTTTTTCCTGGTGCAGAAGATGGTGGAGCTGGATTTGGTGGTGACGGAGCGTAGCGCCGCAGCAGATCTTCAAGATCAAAACCAGGTTCCTCACCCCTTGCAACACATTCTTCATGTGTTTTTATCAAAAAATGAAGTTGTGCTTTCACCCAAACTCCTGGTTTTTTTGACTTATCATGAGGTCCTACTGGAGTTTTGTCCTTCCCACGAGACAAACCACGATCACTATCACCAGTCCCACTCCCTCCAGCAGTAGCCATATCGATATACCCACAAGGCTTTTATTTCTCAAAAAACAATAAATGCTATTAAAAAAATACTCATTACAACATACAAACTTCTCTCAAAATAAACTAACCAATTTCACATATCTCCAATTAATGTAAAAAAATACATTACACACAAACTAAAAATCATTATATTCTATTTATAAATAAAATACTAAAAAGCATACTAAAAAACATTTCTAACAAACATTTCTCTAATACATACCTAACATTAAATTTAAACCACTACGAACACACATATATATCTCTTTCTCTCTCTTCTCTTTTTCTTCACAAATTTGCATATTTATAAAATATAGTAACAATAGAAGCTAATCAAGAACATGAGAGGATGAAATTGTATACCTCTTAGACTCCTTCAATGAGGGAAAGCTTCACAATTTTTGAAAAAATTTGGCAAAATCTCCACTCAACCTGAGCACACCATGAACACAACTCAGAGTGTTCATGCTGGCTCGGGCGTGGGGAGAAAAAAGGGAATATATAGGTAGATAATTAGCACCGGTTGCTGGCTGCAATCGGTGCTAACTTCGGGCATTTAGCACAGGTTCCTGAGGGGCCTGTCGTCATAGCCGCCGCTGGGCTTAGAGGGATGGCCAGAGGCAGCGGTGCGGGCGGGCTGTCAGTGGCGAGGCCGGGCAGCGATGGCACTTCCGGGCGAGTGGTGGAGGATGGCCAGCGGGTAGCACTGGCGGCAGGGGAGGCGGTGGGAGGAGAAAGAAGGCTGGCGTTGTGCTGACGTCATGCTCAGCGCGAGAAAAAAGGGGCGGATACCAGCTTTACATAGAAGAGCATAAAAGAAAGACGTTGGAAACACTCAATCCACCCAAGACCCAACTACAGTTTTAAACCACCACTCAGCTCCTCAACACAAGCTAAACAAGCTAAGAACAAAGCAAAGCTAAAACTAAACACGCCTCGGAGGCGATTATTGGAAGAAAAATTACACGAAAACGCTAGCTGCTTCTGCCTGGTGCCTACAAACCACTCCTATCAGCTTAAAAAAACGTCTAGTTGATGCTGACGTTACTGGCAGACGATTTCTCCATTCTCCTGCGTCAGTCTGATTCCAGGCCAAGCTTCAGTCTTCTCACCAGATCTTCTCGACTATTGGTCGCTCCTTTTCCGACGCCATCTTGCTCCATTACTGAAGAAATTCAAGTATCTTGTAAACGAGCTGTTGCAGGTTAGACAAGATAATATTTGGAAAAAGAAGCACCAGACGTTCCTGATACGCCATAAGGCCCAGCACACTCCAAGCTAGAAGAAAAACGTAATTATCTATTAGCCCCCTCCCTCTCCCGCCTAAGATCATTTCATTGAAGTCTGTGATGTTGGTGGGGATGCAAGGCCATTTCAGACTATCTCTAACCCAACACCAGATAAATCTTGCTAATGGGCATCGAAACATTAGGTGATCCACGTCTTCCTGTGTTGCACAACTTGCATTCCACACAAAGCTTTGAATTTTCAGTGGCAGCTCCACACTTCCACCATCCTCTGATCAATACAACCCGGGTTGAAGCATCTTCTTTACGAGTTTCTATATTTCTTTGAATCCCTTATCACTAACACCATTTGCTGCATTACATTGCAAAAATTCAAGTGTGCTACCCAACTTTTTCAGCCCATGTTTTCAATCTAGGTACAACAATGTCCTGTGATCCTCTAACATATGCTTCAATTTTTTCAACTCCTTCTCAAATCTTTCTCGGCATCACACAACAATTGGCTAAGTCCATCGGTAGGGTCATTTTTTTTTGCATTACTGCAATATCTTCTTGATCAGTCTCACCCATTGTAGCATCTGCAAAGGCACTGTATTCATCCAATATCAGAATATTGTCATTATCCTCCTCTTCTCTATCGTCATCCATTATAACTCTTCTTTCACCGTACTTCATCCAAACCGAATAGCTTTGCATACCCTCACTAAGTAAGTGGGCGTAAGAGTTTCTCTGGATTTATATTAGCTCTGATTTTTGCATTGAAAGCATGGACAACAAATGAAACCTGACCTGCGACTTGTTGGCCATGGCCACATCGAGAAACACATGCATGCCATCAATCCACTCCTTACTGCGTCGGTCCGCGTGCATCCATTGCCTATTCATCTGCATTATATGATCACAAGGAATTATGTGTGCCGCTATTAAAAGTGTACATTACACACAACAACATTCCTGATAAGGTTAAAAATAAAATATTCATTACTTAGCATGATAAAAAACAATACAAAACATGATTAAGGAAATAAAATATCCATTACACAACATGATTAATAAAATAAAATATCCATTACACAACATGACTAATGAAAAGTTGCAAAATATCATTATGCAACAGGATTAATAAAAAGGTAAAAATATCCATTACACAAACATGATTAATAAAATACCTGGAATAACCAAAATGCAATATTTTAAATCAATCTACTCATGCCTCCGTTTAAATGTTACCTCATTAACCGCATTACGAACTCTCGCCACCGATCGATCAATAGCTGTCAACCTCGACTCTTCGTGCCTTGCATTAACTCGAGCCACAAAAACTCGATCATTATCCGTACCATGCAACCCAACATCACATTCATCATCTATGTTACATGTTGCGAGCTTTTTAAATGCTTTCTTGATCCAATGATGAATACAAGCAGTAACAACTCTCCAACCCTCTAAAGGCCGAAGCTACATGTATGGAACGTGTCAATAGATTGCGTACCGCTAATCGTGTGGATGCACGACGCTTCAATCCATCATGATGCAACACCATATCAAGGGATTCAACATATTCAAGAATCAATAATCTCTCCATATATATACTACTTCCTTTCTAAAATCATATCTTTTACACTGCACTCATTTTGGTCAACTATACAAGTAAGCAACAATTTTTCTTTCTTATCTAAACAAAAAAACAAACAATACACTAATAAATGTATACTAATCAACGACTAGTATACATTTCTCATCCTTTTGCAAGAAGCAAAATTTCTCTACTCATAAACCATAAAAACAAGAGAAGCTAACCATAAAAGATGAGAGAATCAAGTTTGTGTATATATTTTAGACGGTTAAATGAATACAAACTTGAACAAGTTTGCAAAAAAAATGCGGCAGCACCTCCCCTACACCCAAAGATCATGAACATAACTTGGAGTGTTCATGGCTCGGACGAGGGGAGGAAGAAAGTGTATTTATAGGTGTAGAGGTATCAACGCAAATTGGTGTCACAAACCATTGCTGATGTTGACAACATTAGCACCAATTTGTAACACAAGCCGGTGTTGATGGATAGACTATCAACACTGATTTTAGCGAACAACTAGTTTAGCACCTGTACCAGTTTGCCACCAACCAGTACTAAATCTCCTGCTCGGGTTGACTGTTGCGCCCGGTGCTATTTCGACTTATTTTGGCCGGTTCTAATGTACAGGACCGAAAGTGCTCTGTCTAGTAGTGAGCGTTTTCTTTGAAAACACCTATATATTTAGTAAATTATTAATTACCTACTAAGTGCCGGTAGATAGCCACTAAACAAACACCCTAGAGTTTTCAGTCTCCTGTCATTTTCTCCTGCATGTTTGCTCATCCACGGACCGCGCTGAGCTGCGTCAATGGGTTGGGGCACGGTGGTGTATCGGATATAATTAATGTATCGGATTTTATTTTAAATAAAAGTTTTATAAGTTCGAGTAAATTTATTGAGAATAGTATTAACATATAACACAACAGAAAAATAGAATATTAGAAGCAATATTTGATAATAAATCTGATGATGAACTCAGAATATATTGTATATCAAGATGGTGGGGTTTAGAGAGGCTGCTACGTAAGTATCACTGCTAATTTAGCCAATACGTAAACCTGGCATCCGGCTAGATGCGATATCATAAGTAGTCTTTTACATACCGAAACCATATTGAACCATGGCAAAAAACACACTTCACACTTGATCGATCTACCTCAATTCAGAGGGTATCCACTCGTTCTTGTTTGCAGCAGAGCCTCCTGACAGTGCCGCTACTTGCTAGCTAGTACTTGCATTTCCAGTTCCCCGGCCACAACCTTGCATTTGCGCAGCGCATTGCCTTGCTGCTTCTCCATGGCAAGCTCTCAAAACCCCTTTCCCTGTCCCGGCACAGCAGCGCCGCAGCCACAAACGCCCCGCTGCTCTGAGCTAAGCTCATGGCATGACCACGAGACAAGGGCTCGATGAGCGACACCCTGTCTTCCAACAGCTTCACAGCCTCCTCCAGAGAACTGGAAGCATTGGGAGTGGGACATGGTCGGGTGTCACCCAGCCTGACAAACGTGGCGCTCAAGCGCAGGGCGAGGCTGTTGATGGCCGCGACTCCTGACTGTGCCTCCAGCAGGCCAGCCTTCGCCCGCTGCAGAGTTGCTCTGGTCGCCTCGAGCTCTTCCTGCGTGTTGGCAAGTGTAGACTGCGCATCCTGCGTGGCGACCAGAGCTCCGTTCAGCGTTGCTCTGGTCGCCTCAAGTTCCTCCTCTGTCTTGTACAGCCTCTGGGTAAGCTCCTTTACCTGCTGCTGCTCGAGCTCTGAGGTCCGGGCATCGGACGTGACTAATGCCCCTATCTGTTGACCGTGGGATGGTAAATGATGGTTATAGATCGATCGAGGTGATCAGCAGAGGAAAAATCATTAATTAAGTAAGAAGAGTCATTCAGAAGGCCATGCCTGGGCAAGGAGATTTACGAGCTTGGACAATCGGTTCTCAAGGACCTCCGGCTCCGTGGTACCTTCCATGAAATCTTTAACTTGCTCATTGACAAAAGTGCTGGCAAGCTGTACAGCTTCTGCTGTCCCTGGGTGCCAGTGGGTTATTAATTTGCAGAAAAGATGTCATGTAAACACGGAAAAAGATTCGTGCACAATCAAAATCGCATACCGTCTTCAGAAACTCCTGTAACTGAATGGTCACCTTGGCCAGGTTCAGGGATGCCATGGTCCTCGTGGACACCTGGTAGCATTTGATCCCCATGAACCTCAGCTGATGCCTCCAAGAGAGATGTTTCCCCTTGACCAGTCCCAATGCAGATACACGCCGTAGTTTGCTTCTCATCAACGCCAACCAGTGCATCCTCATCTTCCCTTATCTCTACTGCTTGCTGCTCCTCTATCGGTGGGCTGTTCAGCTGCTGCTGTTTGGCTTTACTTTTATTCCCGGCACACAAACTCTTGCAAGCTAAATCACCAATTTTGTTGTGCAGGCTGGGAAAACACCAACAATGTCATTTGTGCTAGGGATAGATCTGCTTGTTGACACATGTTTGCTTGATTCTGCCTTCTCATCATAACAGGTGCCCTTCTGGTTTCTTAGCTGCACAACATAAATATTAATGAGAAAATGGAATATACTACATCACTACTAAATGTATGATTTGAAAAGCTGAGTTATTATTGAAGGACCAAGGCCCTGTTTGGCATGGCTCTAGAGCTAAACTCCATCAACTCCATCCAACTTTCTAGCCAAACACCCTAACTTCACCAACTCCAAGAGCAGCCCAACTCCCTATAGTTTGAGGAGCTCTAGTTCATTTTGGTGGAGTACCTCTTTTGGAACTTCAGCAACCTCAAATATGGACCTAGTCGTGGAGTTTGGGGGTAATTACTCACCACTGCCACTGATTACACAAAAAAACAGTTTCGATCTATCCCTCCACCCCCGTCGCCCCCCACAGGCTTCTTCCTCCTCTCGACCCAAGACCGCCGCCCCCTGGTCTCGAGGAGGTGGCTCCTCCCGGCGGCGCCGCCGCACTCGGCGCACCCAGACCCGGCGGTGGCGCATCCCGTGGCGGCGGTGCTCCCACGACCCCTCTTCCCTACCCGCCGGCGCCCCTCCTCCCTTCTCCCGCCGGCGCCCATCTTCCCTCCCGCCGCTGGCGCCCCTCCTCCCTCCCGCCGCCAGCGCCCCTCCTTCCTTCCCCCGTCGGCGCCCTCTTCCCTCCCGCCGCCGGCGCCCCTCCTCCCTCCCCCCGCCGGCGCCCCTCTTCCCTCCCGCCGCTGGTGCCCCTCCTCCCTTCCCCCGCCGGCGCCCCTCCTCCCTTCCCTCGCCGGCGCCCATCCTCCCTCCCTGACAAGGGCAAGAAGAGAAGATAAGACAAGACAGACAATATTGGCAATACACATTGAAAACCATCTTTTTGAGAGCTAGAGGCACCATTCTAGCCAAACACTTTTTTTCAGTCAGCTCTTGCTTCACGTGGAGCAGACTCTAGCTAGAGTTTGGGAGTAGAGCTGATCTTTGTGGAGCAAGAGCTATGCCAAACGGGGCCCAAATACCTTCACACTTAGGCATCCAAACGTTACCAACTTCGAATCATTGTATCTCCAAAGAATTTCACACGTGGAACCTCTTCACATCTCATTTTCTGCTTGCAGTCTAAGTTGTCGAGGTATAACATCTACATGAAACAAAAGCATAGAATCTTAAGGGATGTGTTGCAATGTTAACATGCATCATATAGGTCATTACTATGGATGCACAAATCGTTACTGGAGCAGAAAATACACTGTCTCAACAGAAGATGCTTACCACAAGAAAGGCCGGGCAGCCATATACTACTTTTTTGTTACCGCCAGGTTCCTTCCACTTGCGTGCCGAATGCCATAGTTGGTTGACAGTAAATTTGCACCAATTCATGTCTCCGAAATTGTCAATGTTTTGGACCATGGTCCACGCATGACTGGTGATGTAAAGACTTGAGCTACAAGCCAGTAACTTATCAAACACAATCATCATGAAACACTGCATTGTAAGCCTGTCAGTGCTTCCTGACTTTATTTTTTCTTCGAGATATTTAACCTCAACATTTGTTCCCAGAATCCCTAATTCCTTTTTCAATGAAAGCAAATTGAGTTTGTTGGTACTCAATGGTGGATCATGTTTTCCCCTCTGCAGCCCCAGAACACACCATACTGTGTGCTCCGATATATAAAGCTTCCTATTGCTCCCAAAATCTAGAACCATTGTGTCAGGGTGAAAGTGATTCATAAGAAAGATTATAAGGTGTCGTGACCCGAATTTGTTCATTTTGAAATCAAGCAAACACCCGAAGCCAAGTTCCTTCAGCTTCTCCCTCTGAGGCTCATTTAGCAGCGCCACAACCTTACATATCTTGTTTGGCTCACATCGCACTATCAGATCATACCCCTTCAGTTTCTTGTTGGCATCCTTTGAAGAAAGTAAGGAAAGGAAGGCTTGAAAAGCTAACCAAAATTGTGAAAGCACATGCATTGAATTTCTTCTACATGCATAGTAACAATTATTGAACATAAACTAAGCACAATATTACTCCCTCCATTCCAAACTGTAGATTGTTTGACTTTTTTATTTCAAGTTGACCTGCTCGCTTTATTCAAAAATATTGTGCAATCATAATCAAATTTAAATGACTCTTGAAAAAATGTTTACTAATAAAACAAAGCCATAACCAAAAAAAATGATATTTTGCATATTTTTTTGAATAAGATGGGTGGTCAAAAAAGGGGGCAAAAAAGTTAAATAAACTATAATTTGGTGTGGAAGTAGTACATAAAAAAGACAAGCAAAATAAGATTGTGCTATTAAACATTTACAGAACAATCATTGCGAAAGTTTTTCTACCTGCCCTTCCTCTACTGTTTCCTCCAACTCAACTGATGAATCTTCTTGGAATATATCAGCAGTCCTCTTTTTCCCGGTGAACTTCTCTTGATCGCTGTCTTTTCTCATGGAAGATTTCTTATCTGACGCCAACAATCGGAATGTTAAATTTGCGCTCGCTCGTTCCGAACGATCGACCAGGCGCTTCCCTTTACTTTCAAAGTTTTCGAAAAACTTGCTTCAAAATTTTACTTGAAAAGTTTTCAAAAAACTTGCTTGAAAACTTTACTTGAAAAGTTTTCGAAAAACTTGTTTGAAAACTTTACTTGAAAAAGACTTACTCCTGTCCTCCGTCTGGATCTCCGCGCTCCCCTTTACTTTCAAAGTTTTCGAAAAACTTGCTTGAACTTGAAAACTTTACTTGAAAAATTTTCGAAAAACTTGCTTGAATTCACTTGCTTGAAAACTTTACTTGAAAAGTTTTCGAAAAACTTTATCAAAGAGGAAAGAGGACGCACAAACAGAAAACAAACAGGCAGTCGGAAATCGCCCGGACGGAAGCCTCCGTCCGGGCGACCGTAAAATAGCAATGCCCCACCAAAAATTCCTCTGCTGGAACAATGGATTTACATTAGAACGAGCTCACACTCAACAGTCAGTTCTGATCTCTAACTCGTTGCCTTGACTGTCAAGAGTATTTCGTCATGCATTCAAGCACACAGAGACGTCTTCAGTTTCATTAAAAAAACATATTTCTTCTGCGATCACGTTCCTCTAAATCGCCCCCGAAAATTTGTGTCTGCCTTATTCAGTTCAATTGTACATAAGACCAGAATTCAGCCATGTGAAATGAAAAAAAAAAACATTTTGTGAATGCCTAGGTACTGCGGCAAATCTTACTAACTCCAATTCTCGAAACGACAAAACATTCACCGAAAACGGAGTAAAAAACGAAAAAAAAACTGTGGATCGGAGAGGGATCGGAGGAGAGCCTGACCGTCGCGCGTGTAGTCACAATCGGAGTCGGAGTCGGAGTCGGAGTCCAGCTACACCACGGCACGACCCACCGTTTTGTCGAGGCTCAGCTCACTGCCACTCATCTCCTTCTTCACGGCCAGCACCTCGAGCTCGAGCTCGTCCTGCTGCTTCCTGCCCTCCAGCCGCATCATCTCCAATCGCGCTCGCCAGGCTTCGTGCCCTCGTTGTGACTTGCGAGAGTGCGTGGAAGAGGAGATTTGGGGCAGCAGTCGGGCAGATATATAGGCAGTGAACAAGCAGGGGAACGACGGTCCAACTTGTTCGTACTCCTTCCATCCCTTTATGATGTTATATGATGTTACGATGGGACTATTTTCAAATCTTAAAAATCTCTATATGATAGGACTATTTGGTCATTGTCTCGGGTATGATGCACAACAATGTTTAGTCTTACTCTCAATTACTCCACCACTTGCACGCACGAAAAAACAAGAATGGAGAAAGGAAATGAGATTGGTTGAAACGATTTTTAATGTGGGTCATGGTGTTAATGTCGTTGGCACCGGGAAGTTTTCATTAAAATTTATGGTGACATGTTTAAATGAGGGATAAGTAGTGTTCTTTCCCTTGATATTTAAGTCAAGATCAAATAGTCCTATCATAAGCGGGTGGAGGGAGTATACTCCACAAAAATCAAACCATAGTAAAAGAACGACGTTTTGGATACCGTGCGGTAGTAATTACTCACTCCAGTTCACGCGTTTAGACTTTTAGGCCCTTCTCAGTGCAAGTTTCATTCTTATTAAATGGCATGCTATGTAGGCAAAAGGGATGACATGACATGTAATTTATGAGGAAAGAAAAAGATTGAGTTTCATGGGGTGAAACTTGGTAGGTACAGTTACCGAGAGCCATGAAACTTCATTGAGAGAATTTGGGTTTCATCTACGCACATTCACCAACTCTCATTGATCACTTGGATGAAACATTAAATGATATGATAGTATGTGAAACCGTGAAATGAAACTTTGCATTGAGAGACACAGTTTCATCCTATTAAAAAGCTGATGTGGCTGTCCATGAAACTGTGCCCGTAAAACCAGCACTGAGACTGTCCTCAGAATAGTCCCAATACGGTCGGACATTATCAATAAAAAATTCATTCTGATTAATAAATACTCCCTCCGTTCCGGCCGTTGGGCCGATTGCAAAAGGAACAACGTTTCAGCTATGCGGTACACGTTTTGGACGGGATTACCCTCCATTGATTGCGCCTCGTTTTCCATCTCGTCTCATTTCCCGTCCACCGCCGCATAGATGGACCGCTCCGCTTCCTTCGCATCGGTCTGTGTCGCGCCTCCCGCCCTCCCGTCAAAAGGACACCGCACCATTCTCAGCTCGCAGGTCTCCATCGTTTCCAATCTACTCCCACATCACTGCATCGCCGTTCTCAGCTCACGTCGGAGCTCGTCTTGCTGGAGGTCGACGACGCGCCGGAGTCAAACGAGTTGCTCGCGCCTGACTCGTTGCCGCTGGGCTCGGAGATGACGGCGGTGCCGAACTCCTTGCCGCCGGACGCGAACACGATGGTGCCAAACTCCTCGTCCACCTTGATTACTGGATGAGTTCTGCGATTTGCAGCATCGACGAGTTCGATTGCGCCGCTGCACTGGACGTGAGAGGGAGGAAGGTGGACTAGAGTGGAGGAAGATGAACAGCAGCAAAAAAGAAATAGAGGAAGATGAACAGTAGGAAAAAAAATAGCCGCCACTGACAAATAAAAAAACAACCCCATCAGACATTGATCATGCGACTTATCACCTACAGGCTCATGGTGCTAACCAGTTGAAGTTGCATTTGCTCATGGCTCATCGACGCCGGCTTCGTCGTCCCGCTGGCGCTGCCCCACGACCACTCTCTCAAGTCTCAACCCCTGCCCGATTCTTAGAGAAGCGGGCAGGACAGCGTCGTCGACCCTCTCCCACCGTTACGGGCTTACGGCGCGCAGGAGAGGAGGAGCTGGAAGGAGCTCTCGGTGGCGACGACGAGGCCGTCGTCCGTCCCCACCTGCCGCGCCCTTGCCCGCCATTACCTTTCGGGACTTTAGTGAAGACGCCAAGGAGCTGCGAGCAGACGCCGTGTCCAGCCGGAGGAAGAAGCGGGTATCGGCGGTCAGGAGAAGCACCGGCGCCGTCTTCTCGGTACCCATGGATGACGATAGGCCGAGCTTATGCTTTTCTTTGTACTATTATTCGCGACGCTTAGAATTTAAACTTGCCGAGATGGATGGTTTTGGCCTCGGTGAACTGTGGCATCGAAACTAGTAAGAGCGTTCTCCTGCAATGTCTGACGATCACTTGGCTGCTCTTCTACAGGCTGAGAAAGGCACAACAGCTACAAGCATCTTCCCAATCCCTGCTATATATATCAGGGACGAGCTGGCCGGATCAAACGTTGCCGACGCCCGGCGGCGTGGTCCGGGCGCCGCCACGATCTTCATCCCTGTCACAAAACCAGACGCCTTTCCTCGGCATCTTCGTCTTCTTTGGCTGCGCATCATTCTCCGCATCTGCCTCTCGCACGAAGTTAACAATGTTGGGTAGAGGTCTGACGCTCTAGGACTGAATGAATCTTTTGGTGGCATTCAGTTCAGAACGAATATTGAAAGGAAAGGCAGTATTGCGCTGCCCACGATTCCATATTGGTGATAGCGGCTACGGCGAACTCTCCCATAGTTTCTCGCTAAAAGGGAAACTGCTTTTGCGATGGACAGGCAAAAAATTTTACCTGTCCCATTTTCCATTAGAAAATTAGACAGAATACATGAACGAGAGCTCCAAATTTCAGCACATCAAGGCTCCATGACAGCCTGAATCGATCGGTTGGATCACAGTTAGGTATAGGAAACTAAGCCCTTGTTTAGTTCCAAAACAAAATCTTTTCACCCATCACATCGAAGGAGAATCTTAGATGCATAGAGCATTAAATGTAGACAAAAAAGGTGAAAAGTTACATGGATAGGCTGTAAATCGCGAGACGAATCTAATGAGCCTACTTAATCCATGATTTGCAATAGTAATGCTACAGTAACCATCCGCTAATTATAGATTAATTACCCTCTAATTACCATCGTTAGATTGGTCTCGAGATTTCCAACCTATCCATATAACTTTCCACCTTTTTCGTCTACATTTACTAATCCTAAATTGGTAAAATCAAAACCCGAAATCTTTTCACCAAAAAAGTTCGGGCTAAGTAAAAGAACAGGTCTGGTTTCAGTAAAATGTGGTCGAGCACTGAAACAGAGGCCACTAGGCTTGCAAGAGACGTCAGTGATATCAGAGCAGGCACTAGGCTTGCAACCAACAAATAACTAATGGGCATCATGAGCTGCCTTCCAATTGAATACTACGGATCCCGTTATGATAGTACACTCTTACACACCAAGTTACTGCAATTAAGGCTTCGGGAGCACATCCTAAGGAAGATACCATCAGCTGTCTTCTGCATAAACCAAGAGAACAGGTCAGATACCGACAATAGTACAATACATTCTATCACTTGGTAGTCTGCGTCACCTCCTCCCTTACCTACAAGTTCCGATACCATTGTTCTACCTCCTTGCACTAGTGGTGGCATGGGCGTCAGCATCGGCAACCTCACCCACCAGGGAGTGGATCACGTTATGATAGTACACTCTTGCACTAGTGCTGCACCTCCACAGGCAACCTGATCCACCAGAGAGTTATGTATATTATTAGTGGCCTCTTTGTCCTTGGCTCCCCCTACGTCCAAATCCTGGCTGTGCTCAGTCAACATGGCCCTCGCCCGCATAGCGAGGCTGTTCATGGAGGCGACAGCTGACTGCGCCTCCAATGTGGCGGCCTGGGCCACCCTCAGCGTTGCTCTAGTTGCCTCGAGCTCCTCCTGGGTGTTGTGTAGCTTCTCGGTAAGATCCTTGACCTGCCGCTCGAGCTCTGAGTTCCGACTCTCCAAACCAACTTGTGCACGCACCTGTTAATTGTGGGATCCAGGATCAATCATGCAAGGATCGAGATATGGTAAGCATGGGAAGAATGATGAGTTAACATCCAAAGCCTCCTTAAGATAGGCAGAAGAAGCAGTAGAAGAAAAGTTATTAGAAAGGCTGGCCTGCGCAAGGAGAGATACGAGCTTGGACAAACGGTTCTCCAGGAGCTCCGGCTGTGAGGAACCTGCCATGAAATCCTTCACTAGCTCGTTGAAAAAAGTGCTGGATAGCTGCACAGCCTCTGCTACTCCTGGGGCACTACGGATGGGGACAAGGCCGTGGCCTGCACTAACAAACAAATGTTGATACATTATCCATACGGTTAATTCACAGAAAAGAGAAGCAAAACAGACACAAAGGATTGCTGCACAGTAAGAATAGCTTACCATGAGAATCCTGGGCTACTGCACTGTCGCCTTGGTCACGTTCACCACTTGCCTGCTCATCATCGCTAGACAGGGCTCTTTGCCTCATCTCTTCAGTCTGCTGCTCCTGTGCCTGGTGGCTATTGAGTTTCTTCTGTTGTTTGGCTTTCCTTCCCTTCCGATCACATAAAGCATCGCCATAAGAAATTGCATGTCTGTTTGAGTCTAAACCCTCAGCAATGTAGCAAGTGCCCCTTTGGGTTCTTAGCTGCATCAGCATAGACATGAAATAGAAAAACAGTGAATGTTACTGAGTGTATGATGAAAAACGATCAGGATTACCATAAAAGGACATTACTCACATTCAGCTTCCCGAATGTTGGAAAGACATCATTTCCCCTCCACTTGTCAGCTTTTTCCAACTTTTTAATCATTCCATTTCCAAAAAATTTTGCACGTGGTGTCTCCACACAACTCATCATCTCCTTACAACTTAAGTTGTCAAGGTAATACATCTAGGGAAGGCAGGGACAAATTGGATAAAGATTGAAATGTTAATGCACAGCATGCTAGTCATAACTCATAAATGCAGAAAGACAACAGATGTACTACTGCATAAAATGCACGGTCACTAATACTACTGATGATGATTACTGGAAATAATGCATAAAATGCATGGTTACTGCTACTACAGAAGAAGGTTACCACAAGGAAAGCAGACCAGCCACATAAAACGCATGGCTATTGCATATAAAAGATGCTTACCACTATCAAGGCAGAGCAGCCGAATGCGTAGCTTTTCATACCACTGTTCCACAGGCTTGCAGAATACTTCAGGTTGTCGACAGTGAACTTGCACCAATTCATGTCCCCAAAGTTATCAATGCTTTGGACCATGCTCCAGACCTTGTCTCTGATGAATAAATTAGAGTCACAAGCTAATAGTTTGGACAGCACTACCATCATGAAGCACTGCATTGTAAACCTGTCGGTACCACCAGACTGTATTTTCCGCATCAGATCGGTAACCTTAATATCATCCGTTTCCTGAATCCCCAATTTCTTTCGCAGTGAGAACAGATTGAGTTTCTCCGTCGTCAATGGTGGATCCAGATTCCCTCGGTGCAACCCCAGAACACACCATACAACATGCTCTGTTATAGGAAGCTTCTTGGTACCCCCAAGATCAAGAACCATCGTCTCTGGGTCGAGATGGTCCATAAGCCATTTAATTAGTCTCCTTGACCCTTGGCGGTCCATGTTGAAATCAAGCAAGCACCCAAAGCCAAGTTCCTTCACCTTCTCCCGCTGACGTGCATTTAGCAGACTCATAACCTCACATATCCTACTTGGCTCACAACGCACTGTGGTTGTATAGTACTTTGCCCGTTTATTCCTGATGCCATCCTTGAAAAAAGAATGATAGTAGGTTAAACCAAAGCCAAGTAACATAAATAAAAAAATCATTAGAAACATACTACACCATGATTGTAGAACACACTCGTCAAATCTACTGCATACAGTAAAAGGTAAACGTGATGGTGTCATCACCAAAAGTTTTACACTACATAACAGTCACTGCAAAGCTTTACCTGGCCTCCCTCGGCGCTCCTCTTTCTTCCCCTCCCGGTGCGCTTGTCTCTATTAGCACCTTTCCTCATCGAAGGCTTCTCGTCCAACACCAACAAAAGGCCTTTCCTCTGATGGATATTATAGTCACTTCATTTGTGAATTACAGCAAAGAACATGTATCATTAGTTCATTACTCATGACGAAGACCAACAGATAATTACTGGAATCAAGAACAGGGGTCAAAGATGACATCTAAACATGAGCAGGGCTATCAGGTATGTTATTCGCACAATGGGTCAGTCAAACAATTGACTCCTGTGTCGGCAGAGCGCTGAGCGAGAGCATACATCAGAGCAATAGGGATTTGGGAGATGGGGGGTGGAGGAGGAGGCACGCTTGTTCAATTACCGTCAGAGGAGGAGCTCACTCCTCGTAATCCAATGGAGCTTCGAGCGGACGGCCATGGCAGGGACGGGGCCCGGCGGGCGGACGGCCGCGGCAGGGACGGGAGTCGGGAGTCGGCGGGTGGACGGCCGCGGCAGGGACGGGAGTCGGGAGTCGGCGGGCGGACGGCCGCGGCAGGGACGAGAGTCAGCGGGCGGACAGCTGCGGAAATGGATTCGGCGGGCGCCAGTTGGGCGGGCGGGCGCCGCCGCGGCAGGGATGGATCTGGATTCTGGAGGCGGAAAGGCAGGAGGCCGCGCGGCAGGGGACGGCGGACGGGGGTCGGGTGCTCACGCAGTCGCGTGGACTCGTGGGAGTACTACTAGGCGGTGGACCGGAGCTCGGCAGCTCGCTGAGAATCGCTTCGGTAATTGGTATCAGACTCTAATACCAATTATTTGCAACTTGATTATCCTCAAAAACAAATTATTTTCAACTTGATTCATCCAAGATCTCCCAAAAATGGAGTAAGCGAGATTATTTTAGACAATTAAATCATGGCCTCTACATCCACTGTAGTTAGAGGCTTGGCCTGTTTCACAAAAAAAAAAAAAGAGGCTTGGCCTCATGTTTGTCTCCTTTAAAAAAAAGGGGGGGCACATTGTAAAAATTAAAAATATTTTGTTTTTAAAAGGGATTATATATTAATATTATAGCCGTTGAATCGATCAATGCATATAGCCGTTCATTACTACACGGGTATATCATCGATAAGCCATGAAATTAAGAAAATAAAATGATGAAAGTTCTAACTATAAATGAAATGTGCAGTCTTCATCGGAAAAAAGGATCAAAAGGTTTTGTTTCTAAAACGCCAACCACGAGCTGCAAAAAACTTCATGGCCACATATTCAAGCATCCTGCACCCCATACTCGCTGCAGGGCAATCGTTCACCTTCTATAGCAATGACCAAAAAGGGTCTAGTGTGTTCCTCTAAAGAGTATCTTCAAATAAGAAAGCATTAATCCCTGTCAAATACCACATCATTTCTAGACATTCAAATTGTCCAACACATGGCTTTGGCACCTTTATTAAAACCTGAGGCTTAAGTTTTCTATTTATTTCACTCAACCAGCCATTGAATGTATGTACCTTGCTTCGAGATATATAGCTTTTGTTTCTTGCTTAAGTGAGTCTAGCTTAATTGTGTCCCATGATTAATTAGAGCTCTTTGTGTTATCCGGTGATTATTGAGCAGCTCTTTTTGTTTCGCTTCCGCGTTTCTTTAAGCATTCCTAACTCGTTTCTAGGATGAGCTCGTCACTAGGTTGTCGTTTCTTTAAGACAATGATAGAACACAAGCACGGCCGGCCGGTCACCGGTGTTTCCATCTGTAACGAGACGACGGAGCATGGATTGCACCTGCGCCGCGCCGGCGATTCTCCTGAACACAAGACGGCGGCGGCCGGCCTCTCCCTGCAGCTCGCTTGCCTCTGCCGGCCAAAATCCGGTTCCTTTGGTCCGCGACCGGGTCAGCTTCCAGCTCCAACTCATCATCCCAATCGATCGGTTTTGCTATGCGCCGCGTATGCGGCGTTAGCACCTTCACCGCATCCAGCATTCGTATCCACGCACATGTATAGCCCCTACATAGCCACTTGCTGCTGCTGACCACTGATGTGCATGCATGCGCATGCAGCACACACACCCACACGCATGGACGGCATGCATGCCCCTGCCACCCACATGCATGGCTGCTGTGTTTTTTTCTAGTTTTTTTCTTTCTCATTATTTTTTATTTTCCTTTTTATTTTTATTTTTTGTTTTTGAAGCTCTATATTTATATGTTTACAATTTTGTTCTATATGTATATACTTCTTTCCTTAAGTTATATAGTTTGTTCATTCTCTATGATATTTTGTTGTACTTTAACTTATGTTTAATGGGTTTAGATGATTTGTTCTACCTATTGAGCTTTATGTTCCTCTATATGATATTTTTGTTTCACAAGTTTACATGTTCCATTTTAACTTATTTGTATATATAATATTATGCACGACTAGATGATTTGTTTCATATGTTAAGATATATGTTCCTCCTATACGATTTTTTTGTTCCACAAGATTAGATAATTTGTTCTAGTTGTTAAAGTCAGATGAATTCTTCTACGTATTGAGATTTATGTTCTTCTATATGATATTTTTTCCACAAGTTTAGATGTTCCAGTTTAACTTACTTATTTTTATATTTATATGATAGTATTATGTACAACTAGATAAATTGTTCCATATGTTAATATTTATGTTCCTCTCATACGATTTTTTGTTCCACAAGATTAGATTATATGTTCTACTAGTTAAAATCAGATGAATTGTCCCTTCTTTTATAAAAAATGTTCCATATTTTTTTATTTTCAAATATAGTCAAGTGTGGTCTAGTTTTGAAGATCTCGTCGAAAGAAATATAATGGTGCAATCGAAATTTGATTTGAATACTCGATTCCCCCTCCCCCACCCCCCAATCGATCGGATAATGTCGCGGTCGATAGAGAAAGGGGAGCGGTGGAACGAAGTGATACATGTAAGAACGGCGGATCAACACGGCGTCGCCGGGGATTTCCCATTGCTCCGATGCTGGCGGCTTCCACCGCCTGGCAGCCACGTACCTCTCCTTCCAGCTCGTCTCCGGCGAGTGGCCGCCGCTGCAGCAGTCATCGTCGGGGAGGAGCCACGGCGTGGCGGCGCGGCGTGCCACCAGCGCGTCGTGCCTAGGCTTCCAGAGCTCGCGGTCACGCCCGGCGACGAGGCGCCTCAGCGCGGCGCATGCGAGCTCGGCCCGCGCGAGGTCGGCGCCGCTCGCGAGCCGCGCCAGGACCGCCGCCATGGCGTCGCCGGGGAGCGACGCGAAGGTGGGCTCCAGCGCGACGCCGTTCTGGTGGCAGATGTCGACGAGGGCGCCCCGGCAGAGGCCGTCGGTGAGCCTGCGCCAGAGCGCCGCCGCTGGCTCCGCGTCGCGCCGCAGTGCGCGCGCTGTGGCGTCCAGGCCGCCCGCCAGGAGCGGCACGACGGCGAGCGCATCTACCACCACGCAGCGCAGCTCCACCGGCCACGGGTCGCAGTCCACGTAGAGGATGAGGTGGCGCCGCCCGTGCGCCAGTATCCTCAGCGCTGCGGCGTCCGCGTCGTGCCGCCGGTGAAGCAGCAGCTGCGGCGCGGCGTACCGGAGCGAGAGCGCCGCCGACGTCCTGCCCGCTTGCTTGGGAACGGTGCCGGAACTTCGAAAACGGGGATCGTGGGGCAAGGACACGAAGCCGGCGTCAAGGAAGGCGGCGTGGACGACGACGATGAGGCGGCCGAGGAGGCGCTCGGCATCCCACCGGACAGCGTCGATCACCTTGTGGAGGGGAGAGACCATCACCATGGCGGCAGGCGACGATGCCGATGACCAGCTTGTATGTCACTTGTCAGGGCGCGATGATGAGAACAGCAATGGTTCTGCTGGAACGGAGTTTACTAAATTATACGAGTACAAATTTCACGGTCTCTTGCTTTCTTGCGTTCTTCCGTGCCACTAAATTATGATAAGTTACAAACAAGAAAGATTTTCATATATATGACACTTGCTTAGCCGTCTTAAATTTCATCGATAAACTCCAATTTTCAAATGTCACCGTTAAACTATTTGGCCTATGCTTACAAGAAAGGGACGTCCGATCCAAAGCAGCAGACCAGCTTACGTCTCAAAGCAAATGCATGGGCTGAGGGGCGGATAGCAGGAAGGGCACAGGCCGGCTCGAGTGTGGTAGCGAACGGCTTAGCACTACTCTATTCCTAGGGGATGGCATATAGATACAAGAATGGCTTAGCAGCCATGCCGTGCGGCAAAATTAGAGCCAAAATTAGCCATCACGGTAAACCGATGCACTACTCTATTCCTAGTGAGTTCCTAAAACTTGTACAAAACTTGCCCTTGCATTCAAAGCGACCATTGATATCGATTAGTTATGGGCCTCGCCGGGGGCTTCAAACCTTCACCTTCACATATATATCTCGCCTTCGAATCAACTAGGGATGGCAGCGGGTCGGGTAAGGTGCGGGTAAGGCTTTTACCTGCCCGCGAGCATATCCGCGGCTCCGACCTATACCCGCCCCCCAGCCTACCCGTGGGTAAAAAATTCTACTCGTGCCCGCGCCCGACGGATATCCGCGGGTTTCGGGCAACCCGTCACCCGCGAGGATATAACACATATCAAAATGCTCAATTTAACAATAATAAAAAAATTAATAGCCAAGCAAAAGTTGATGCCTACCTCTTTTCTTATAATATTAGTACTTAGGATAAATATATTAGTTCATTTTTAACTAATTTGCTTCTCTTGTGTTGCATATATTAAGAGCAGAGAAGGTAGGTTTGAAAGGCTAATGATGAGAGAAAATTCTCATAAACAGTCAAATAAGAGCAACTACAAGAGACTCTCTAAATTTTTTTAATTGTTAATTTTAGAGATTTTGTATAAAAAGGTACCTCCAACAGCTTCTCTATTTGGTTATTCAAACATACTCACTCTCTGTTCCGGATTTTAGTCGTCAATTTATCAGCTGTCACAAGACGTTATTGTTGACGCAAAAATCGGGACTTGACAGATGCGCGAACACACGAGCGAAGGTGTGGCCTTGAAAACCGGGGCGTGCCAGTCAATCTGACATGTTGATTGACAAGGAAGAAGATATCGTAAAATACTGGCCGAATCGGCTGATTGCCGAGACTGCCGAGAAACAGCTAATCAGATTAGCCAAGACCTTGTGAACAATGTTTAGAAACAGTAATATCTAAACAATGTTTAGAAACAGTAATATCTAAACGTTTACAATGGCCATAGGCACATATTTATACCCTGGGCACCTCAACTAGTGGCGTACGTGCCAATCTTGCTAGAAAAGTAATATCTAAACAAAAACTACTAATTTAAGATACATGGACTCTAATTTCCTTTCCGTAGAATCCTGGCCAATAAAGCTCCTTCTATCCATCCAACCTGCGTATGTGGTCACCGCGATCAATCTGGATTCGCTCCTTCCGTGTGGTAACAAGCACTTATTTTATTCTAATCATTTTCCTCAAGTATATGTGTATATGTGCTTGACGGCATGCTCTTTCCTTATTTTAATCATCTACGACCACACATGTTGGTCCTTCCTTTTTTAATCAAACCTGGCCACACAACACATACGAGAATCCCCCATGCCCGATTTGAGCCATGGGACCATCGATTCATCTGTTCAAAGACTGATTCCCCTTTTCACCGATTCATCTGTTCAAAGACCGATCAACATACTTCTGATCCTTCCTTGCTTGTATGCATCGGCCATATTTACCAAACTATCAGCTTTGTTCTAGTCAGATAGATACACGTGCAAATCACTTCCTTCATCTGCTATTGCCTCCATCATTAATAATATAATATTCCGGCCATGATGCTAATCATTAATCAATACTTATCTTCACGTGCAAACTTTCCCTTCTTGATTTCTTTATTCTAATCTTTCTTTTTCATGTGAACTTACTTCACCTCTCTATCTTAAAATAAATAGAAAACAATGTCCGATGGAGACTCTTCCGATTGCCTCAAACAATGTCCGATGGAGGCTGTCTGATGGACATAGTCCGATGCACACAAACAATATTCGATGAAGACTTCTCTGTTGATACTTGGATGGCTTAACATCTTCTATTGTAAATAATAAAATAATCCGGCCACCATGCTATTTATATCTGATTAATAATGTCCGATTCAGATTACCAATATCCGATTCACTAGCACAAGCCGATTATTTCTCTTGATCCATTCAATTAACTAATGTAATATCTCGTCATTATACTAATCACTTTGATTAATAAGGATCTTTACATATAACCTATCAGCTTCCACACAGGTAAAAATAACCAATCGCTCTGTGGTTCCAATTACATCGGATTTGTCAAAATTCAGTGTCAACAGTTATGTATTTATGTTCCTGAAATGAACCGTGTGTATTCTTCAAATGATCAATATTTTTCTCTCAAGATTTTTGTACTCTCGCTCCATGTTATCCTTCTCTATGATGCAGTATAATGCTACTACAAAGTTCTCGCAGCAATGGTACACAATAGATATGTCAAAGTTCTCCTAATAAGATACACAATAGATCTGTCAAAGTAATATCTACAAGTGCGTTATTTTTACAAGCAACTAAAAAGGGCAAAAATAGGCAATTTAATCCCTAAACATTGCAGCAACGGTCAAGATCATCCCTCAACTTTTAATTTGGTCAATCTATTCCATCAACTTTCATTTCTGGGCCAAACTTGTCCTTATACTGATATGGTGCTCCATGTTGTCATGAAACTAATGTGAAAACCCATTTTTACCCTTGGTTGATGCGGGTCAAACATGTATTTGCTCATTCTCCTTTGATATATACATAGAAAAGTATCATTGTTTGTGAATTAACACAAAATATGTTTTCTAAATATATATGTAGCTGAACTCTTTAAAGATGTGCAACATGTGCTCATAAAAAATTGATATGCGAAATGTATGTACTCATACTCTTTTGGTATAAATACCACTCAATGTATTTATGCATACTCTAAAATCGACATGTGCTCACATACTCGTGGACTTGTGGTACGGTATGCATACTTATCATATACATGTTCATACTCTCTCCGTAAATATGTATAATCACATACACATACTTTGGATCATATTTTTATTTGTACTCCTAATGGCAAAAATTGAGGAGGGGAAGAAGGAGCCAAGGACAATAAGGACTTTTTGCATTAGTCTAATGCTACCATGAAGCACCACATCAGCACGAGGACAAGTTTGATCCAAAAATAAAAGTTGAGGGACTAAACTGACCTATTTGGAAGTTAAGGGACGAAGTTGACCCTTCAAGCAAAGTTGAGGGACCAAAGCGACTATTTTGCCTATAAAAAAACTCTCTCAAATCCTGCAGCAACGCGTGGGAATCACCTAGTATATTTTACGTGTTGAACATTTAGCATGCCCCGAAAACTACACGAACCCGATGATGATTAAAGAAAGAAAGAAGAAGACGAACAGCAAAATAATAAGGCCGGCGATAATGTTGAACCCGATGGAATTGGTTTTTGAATGTCATTTGTCTTTTCTCAAACTTTTGGGTGTAGCAGGATGCTACTACTTGTAATAATGTTGAACTGATCCTATTCCCTGAAGAGGTTGAAGCCGGAACCTTATTCCATTATCTAAAAAATAAGGCCGGCGATACAAATCCGCGTGCGTGCTTAATCACATCTGGCTGTTCGTTCGAAAAAAATAATCACATCTGGCTGAGGGGCTGAGTAGACTAAACGCCCCGCCGGAGGCTTTTGGGCCTTGGCGTGCTAAACCAATTTGGGCGGCCTCTACTCCACTCCACCGGAATTGCTGACCGCAGCTTTTGCGGCTCCCGTGCCCGCGTGCGCATCCGCTCCCGGTCATTTTATACACGCACGCGCCAAGCGCGGTAGCGGCAACAACTCAATCTTTGCCCATGCGTGTATATATATGTACAGAATAAAATACACGAGCTGTCCTTAAACTTGTATCCACATGGTATTTAGGATTTTAGGTCCATAACTCTCAAAATGCATTTTTAGATCTCGAACTTGTCTCAGGTGTCATCTAGGTCCAAAAACTCTCAAATGCAACTTTATGTTCTCGACCTTGACCTCGAGTGTCATCCGCATCGCTAAACTCTAAAAATACATTCTCAAATTTCAACATTTGTCATATGTCGTTAATGGCGGTGTTTCTCCTTGCTCCACGTCTTTGCAACCACCATGCGTGTTGCCCGATGCTTAATTGGGAGAGAGTCGAAGGTGACACCTCGAGACAAGTTCGCAGATGTGAAAATATGTTTTGAAAGTTTAGAGACCCAGATGACACGAGAAGACAAAATGCATTTTGAGAGTTTGGGATCTAAATCACACCTCATGACAAGTTTAGGGACCATCTTTTACTTTATATATACATGTAGAGATCACTAGCCAGGAGCCCAAATTGAGTGTGAGCGTGCCACAAGCTTTGGTGGCCGCCATGTCCTCCAGAGCGCCAGCGCTCGCCATCTTCATCTGCGTCCTGTGCTGCTGCTACCTCCCCGCCCCGTCTGCGGCCGACGCCGACGGCTTCCTCCGGTGTCTGTTGGCGACCATGCCGAGCAGCCTCGTGTTCCCTCGGGGCTCGCCCTCGTTCGCCGCCACGCTGGCCTCCTCCATCCGGAACCCCAAGTTCCTGCCTGGCCCCGGCACGGTGCGCCCGGTCTGCGTGGCCACGCCCGCCGCCGCCTCCCACGTCCAGGCTGCCGTGCGCTGCGGCCGCCGCCACGGGGTGCGCCTCCGCGTTCGCAGCGGTGGGCACGACCTCGAGGGCCTCTCCTACCGCTCCGAGCGCCCCGACAGTGGCGAGGCGTTCGCGGTGCTGGACCTCGCCGGCCTCCGCACCGTCCGTGTCGACGTCGACCCGAGCGGCGGCGCCGCCGCCACCGCGTGGGTGGAGTCCGGCGCGACGGTCGGCGAGCTGTACTACGCTGTCGCGAGGGCCACCGGCGGCCGGCTCGCGTTCCCGGCCGGCCTGTGCCCGACCATCGGCGTGGGCGGGCACCTCAGCGGCGGCGGCTTCGGAATGCTGCTGCGCAAGTATGGCGTGGCGGCGGACCACGTCCTCGACGCCGTGCTCGTGGACGCCGCCGGCAGTCTGCTCGACAGGGACGCCATGGGGAGCGATGTCTTCTGGGCGATCCGCGGTGGCGGCGGCGGAGGGAGCTTCGGCGTCGTGCTGTCGTGGCAGGTCAGGCTCGTGCCCGTCCCGCCGACGGTCGCCGCGTTCAAGCTTCCCGTCTCCGTCGCCGAGGGCGCCGTCGACGCCGTGACCCGGTGGCAGACTGTGGCGCCGGCGCTCCCCGACGACCTCTTCATCAGGGTGCTCGTGCAGGAGGCCGTCGCCGAGTTCCAGTCCCTGTACCTCGGCACCTGCGACGCGCTGCTGCCGCTGATGCGCCGCCGGTTCCCGGGGCTCGGGGTGAACCGCACCCACTGCCAGGAGATGACGTGGCTCGACTCCGTGCCCTACATCTACCTCGGCGCCGGCGCCACCGCCGAGGACATCCTGAACCGGACCACCTCCATGGACGCCGCCAGCAAGGCCACCTCCGACTACGTCCGGGAGCCCATTTCCCGGGCCGTGTGGGCGGAGATCTTCGCCGCGTGGCTCGCGAGGCCCGGCGGCGCCGGGCTCATGATCCTGGACCCCTACGGCGGCGAGATCGGCCGCGTGCCCGAGGACGCCACGCCGTTCCCGCACCGTGCCGGCGTGCTGTACAACATCCAGTACATGAACTTCTGGGCGGCGTCCGGCGGCGACGCGGCGGCGGCGGCGGGGACCAAGTGGATCAGGGACCTGCACGCCTTCATGGAGCCGCACGTGAGCAAGGAACCCAGGGAGGCCTACTTCAACTACAGGGACCTGGGGCTCGGGGAGAACGTCGTCGTGGGCAACGTCACCAGCTACGAGGCAGGGAAGGCGTGGGGAGAGAAGTACTTCAAGGGCAACTTCCGGAGGCTCGCCAGGGCCAAAGCTCAGATTGACCCGGACGACTACTTCAGGAACGAGCAGAGCATCCCTCCGCTTCCTGACGCCCAACAGCCAGCAGTGATCAATGTGTGAACCATACAAGTTCACTTCCAATTTTAACACATGTGCAGACACTTTGGGTAAATAAGTTTGGCCATGCATATAAGGAATCTGTAACATTGTATGGCGCTTCCTGAGTTCTAAAATGTATGTTG
The DNA here is from genome assembly GCA_015476505.1 of Urochloa ruziziensis. NCBI lineage: Eukaryota > Viridiplantae > Streptophyta > Magnoliopsida > Poales > Poaceae > Urochloa > Urochloa ruziziensis. The sequence continues at coordinate 26,890 of WEIB01000265.1, forward strand.
TTTTATTTTTATATATATGCTAAATCGTACTTCTCAAACTTTGATCGCTTCAGCAATTATCTCGTGAAAACATGCCAAATTGTCTTTTCCGGACGTAAGCAAAGTCTTGACGAACGTAAAACTTTTCAACAGTGAGCGATATGCCAGATTTGGTCGTGGCATTCAGCCGCCGGTGGCAGAGGAAAGCAGGGAGAAAAGGGTAACGCAACATGGCATCCGTATATGATATACTACATTCATTATTAAATATATGACGTTTAGTACAAGCTAATTAGTAGTTCAAAAATAAACTAATCGGTTGTCCTAAACGTCATGTATTCAAGAAAGGAGAGACTAGTTCATATAGTTTGCCCGAATGGCGGACCCAAGGTGACGAGGCCCTGGTTCCTCAATATATTTCATCTGGTATTTCTAAAAGCATTTGGAACAATATGAAAGCTCCTGATAATTGTCTAGATATTATACAAATTGGTACATTTTCTTGTGATGCAAAACAAAGCAATATGAAGGGACTCTAGCTGGTACATACTTTACCGTGCATGTTGATTTTTCAAGGACATGTGCACACAAGACGCATGGCATGCAAGCGCGTGAAGATCTTGGCACACTAGAAGAGAATGAGGCATCCGTACCGGTTGGGAAACCCCCTTCAGCACCGGTTTCTTTCGGTGCTAAAGGGGTACACCTTTAGCACCGGGTCATTTACCCGGTGCTAAAGGCCCCTTTAGCACCGGGTCTAGAAACCAACCGGTGCTAAAAGGGGCCGCGCACATGGCCCCTGCGGATGCCTCGTTCTCTTCTGGTGTGAGATTTATTAGTTGCCTCTAGTGTTATTGGTTGGTCGATTAAAATAATACCAGCTACACTTGCTTGGTCGTGAGACAAGAATCTTGGTCACGTTGTGGATTGATTAAGTCTCCAGTATATTTGTTCTAGCTGCTGGAACCATTAATCAGAGTGGGTTATTGTTTGCCGTGCGTTATTAAAATAAGTTGAATCAGAAATTAAGAGAATATTTTGGCAATTACTAGTATTTTGTACCGTGAAAGGTTGGGACATAATATACGGGCAACGTAGGCGTGTCCTTATCATAAGGCCCGACGACCCTGGGCATACGCCCGGGCTCCCTAGCGGCAATTACAAGGACTAATTAGCCATCTACGTGAACAACCATGATCTGCCAAAGATAGACATGGCAGTGGCTTTAAAATTTACCCGGGCTCAATTTGTTGGTTGGGTCCGCCAGTGGTTTGCCTGAAATTCCAATCTCAGTGGTCCGGGAACTTTTTTTAGACGTGCATAGCACGTTTTCCATTAAGCGGAAGAGAGTTACAAAAACGCAACTTCAAGAGAACCCTTAAAGCGCGGAGTTACAAGAACACAAAGACAGAACAAAACAAAAGCCCACGACACCACCACCACAAAGACACGACCTACGACCAATCTAAAACAACAGGTACCTGCAAGAAAAAGAGCACCAAGAACACACGCACATCACCGAAAGACTAACAACCAGAATCCAGCCGAGGTAGCGCGAGAGGGTCATGCAAGACGATGTCTCCAAGGAGCGAGCGACGCCGACGCCACCATCGTCCGACTGTCCACGGAGGAGCAGTCCAAGTCTTCACCTGGCGAGACCAAACATGTTTGGAGGCCGCAACAACGCCCCCAATAAGGTAAGCTACGTAAAAGCACCAACCGTTGTCGGCACCGGCAATCACCGGGCAAAGCTTTCGCCAAAGGCCTCCAAACCGACTCCACACATGAGACCTCTGAGAATCCGATGCAAGCCAAACTGATGGGATGGCAGCGAGTAATCGATGGTGTCGACGATGAGGAACACAGCAAGCAACATGAATAGGAAGGTAGCTAAGCGACCAAATGGGAAGGGGCAAGAAGCGACTGAGATGACCCAAAGACTGAGGATGCTGGATGCCCAACCGCCGTTGGAAGATGTGGCTCTGGCTCAGCGGGCACTCCTCAAGATCACGAGCCGAAGTGTGAAGGGCGGGCCGGCGGCAGCGGCCACACGGGCAGACTGCCACACCGCGCCGAAGCCGAAGTCGACGCCCACGCCCTCCCACCCAGACTGTCGCGTAGGGAAGCGGAGCCGACGGCTGCCAGGTGGATCTGGGCTGGGGCGGTCAGGCTTGGGAAGCCTGGCCCACCCCGAAGAGGCCCAGATCTGAGCCCGGAAGGGTGGAGGGCAGGAGGCGGCGACCCTCCACAAACACGGCGAAGGAGACCACCGGGGCACCAGATCCGGGCCCACAAAGAGGACAAGGCACCAGATCTAGGCCCGCGAGGGGCGGTGACCCAAGCGGCGGCGGTCGACGACGAAGAACGGCGAGAGCCATCCCTGGGCGGCCGTCGGGGCGCCCCGCATCCCAGCGGGCACGAAGTTGGGTGGCGGTGGCGGTCACCCACAGTGGGGAAGGGAGGGCCGCCGCCACCACACGCCCGTGTGACGGCGGCGCAGACGGATCTTGAGGGGAGGAGCAGCAGGGTCGAGCTCCCCGAGGACGGCGAGGGGAGGAGTAGCAGTGCCGAGCATCCCGGGGACAGAGCTCGAGGGGAGCAGTAACGCCGACGGTAGGGGTCCTCGGAGCACGGAAAGCACGGATCTAGGCAGCGTCGAAGGATCCGGTTGGTGGTCGGCAACTCCGACGGCTGGCCACGCACGACCTAGGGTTAGGGTTACGATGACCTAAGGTTTGGGTGGTGGTGGAGTGGGAAAACGAGGGAGGGAGAGAGGGGCGCGGGGCCGGCTTCGGTGCCCGCGGGCCGCCGCCGCTGTTGGGGGCTGATGGCGGCCGCTGGAGAGGACAGGAGGGGGGTGGTTCGGCGGGGCGGTGCGGTTCCGCCCGAGCCGCCCCGTACGGAGCGACGCTGGGGGCGAGTGTACACTGACTGGATCCTTCAGTGGTCCGGGAACTTATTCGGATCAAGGCAACGCTCTCTAATCCTAGGTGGAACGTTTACCTTCCAAACAGAGGACACATACACCTGTAACCTGTTTGACTCCTCCGAAACATGGATTGGGTTGAGCAACTGATTTAGTATCGATCAACTGGCGTTCTTCAAACAGCATGGAATTCGGAAGTAATACCAACAGCATAAGCGCGGCCGTCGGCCAGCCGGTCACCGGTGTTTCCATCTGTACCGGCGATTCTCCTGAACACAAGACGGTGGCGGCTGGCCCCGCCCTGCGGCTCGCTTGCCTCTGCCGGCCAAAATCCGGTTCCTGGTGCTTGCGACAAGGCCTGCTGCAAGCTCCGACTCATCATCCCAATCGACCAGACGTCACGGTCGACAGAGGGTGGGGAACAGTGGAACGAAGCAATCATCACGGCGTCGCCAGGGATTCCTTGCTGTGATACTGGCGGTGGCTTCAGCCGCCGCGCCGCCACTTACCTCTCCTTCCAGCTCGTCTCCGGCGAGTGGCCGCCGCCGCAGCAGTCATCGTCGGGGAGGAGCCGCGGCGCGGCGGGGCGGCGCGCAGCCAGCGCGTCGTGCATGGGCTTCCAGAGCTCACGATCGCGCCTGGCGACGAGGCGCCTCAGCGCGGCGCATGCGAGCTCGGCTCGGGCAAGGTCGGCGCCGCTCGCGAGCCGCGCCAGGACCGCCGCCATGGCGTCGCCGGGGAGCAACGCGAAGGTAGGCTCCAGCGCGACGCCGCTCCGGCGGTGGATGTCGACGAGGGCGCGCCGGCAGAGGCCGTCGGTGAGCCGGCGCCAGAGTGTCGACGCCGCCGCGTCCCGTGGCGTCCAGGCCGCCCACCAGGAGGGGCGCCGCGGCAAGCGCGTCGACCACCACGCAGGGCTCCACCGGCCACGGGTCGCATGTCACGTGGAGGATGAGGTGGCGTCGCCCGTGCGCCAGTATCCTAAGCACGGCAGCGTCGGCGTCGTGCCGGTGGAGGAGCAGCTGTGGCGCGGCGTACCGGAGCGAGAGGCACGACGATGTCCTGCCCGCTTGCGTCGGAATTTTGCCGGACCTTCGGGGACGGCGGGGATCCTGGGGCAAGGGCATGAAGCCGGTGTCGAGGAAGGCGTCGTGGACGACGACGATGAGGCGGCCGAGGAGGCGCTCGGCGTCCCACCGGACGGCGTCGATCACGCTGTGGAGGGGAGAGACCATCACCATGGCGGCTGGCGACGATCACTACGGGAGAACTGAGCAACCATCCCTACACTTTAGTGCCGGCTGGCCGGAGCCGGTACTAAAGGGGGCCTTCAGTACCGGCTCCAGACAATAGTGCCCGCGAAGTCAGGTTACTACCGGTCAATAACACCAGCCGGTACTAAACGGCACCATTTAGTACCGGTCGGTGTCCATGACCGGTACTAAAATGTATCATCTCGATTCCCACCCGTACAGCTCCTTTAATTCTCCACCCTACCCCGGCCACTACCTCTCATCCTTATCTCTTTTTTCCATTTTCATCCACACACTCACATCTCTCCTCTTTTCTCTTGTGCGCGCATGATGGGGAGGACTGGAGGAGGCTAGCGTGCCGGCTGCTCCTGGCCGGGCGGGCGCGATGCGGCGGCCACGCCGGCGGCCTGGCGCGGGCGCGGCGCGGCGGACTGGCGCCAGCGGCCGGACGCGGGGGGCGCCGTCGGGGAGCGCGGAGGTGGACCTCCCCGGTGGCGGCCGTGGTCCGAGCGCGGAGGAAGCCGCCGCCGGCGAGGCCAGGCGGGCCCGGCCATGGGTGTGGCGGCGCTGGCCTCCCCTACAGTTTTTTTTTTGTCTTGTGTTATTCTCAGATTTGATTTTTGTTCATGCTGTGAGAATGTTGTTGTGAGTGAGAGATTGTGAGATACATGTTGTGATTTGATTTTATGATGTGATTGTGAGATGTATATATTCATGTGATTTTTGTAATGTGATTGTGAGATATATGTTCATATGATTGTGAGATTGTTGTTCTTGTGCGTTTGTTGATTGAGATAATAAAAAAGAAGGAAATAGAAAACAAGAAAAGGAAAATGAGGGGAGGGGAAGCGGGCTGCGCACGGGAGAAAAGTTTAGTACCGGCTGGTAACACTAGCCGGTACTAAACTGCGACATGTTAGTGCCGGCTGGCTATGACCGGTACTAACGTGCGACACGTTAGTACCGGACCTTTAGTACGGGCCACAGCGACCGGTACTAACCTGTCCTGCGACCGGTACTGAAGGTCATTTTTCTAGTAGTGGATGCCGACGACCTTGACACTTGTCAGGGTGCCATGATGAGAACAACAATGGTCTGCTGCAACGGAGTTTACTATTACGAGTACAAATTTCACGGTCTCTTCTTGCTTTGCCACTAAATTATGATAAGTTGCAAACAAGAAAGATTTTCATAGGACACTTGCTCACCCGGCTTAAATTCCATCGATAAACTCCAATTTCAAATGCTACCGTCAAACAATTTGGCCTATGCTAGGGGATGTGCAAAGCAGCCGACCAGCTAGGTGTGAAAACAAATGCAGGTGCGAATGCCCGGAAGGCCACCGGGCACCGGCTGTAAAAATGGTGCCTGACATTTTTGGTTGTGGCAGGAGCTCTATAAGCCGCAAGGTCATTGTGCTTAGTGATGGAAACTAGCGTGCCCAATTTTCCATCAAGTAAGGATAATTTTTTATTGGACAGAATAGAGACACAAATGATCCGGCTTTCGATCAACACGACCCGAACTCTGCAATCCACATCACTTCTCCTATAGTTATCAACCGTGTGCAACCCGGTTGACCTCACCAAGAAGGCTATCCCCTGCAAACGATCAAGAACACAAGCAGGGGCAAGGAAGAACACAAACCGATGAACGGCGAACTGTTCGATGACAGATAAACTCTAAGCAAAACCTAAACCCTAACGGTGGGGTGGCGTCTGTTTATGAGGTCTTAGAGTCGTGGATAGACCCCTGGTCGCGCCCCTAATGGGCTCCAACATGATACACGACCCAAAGGTCAAAATACGGCGACACAACACCGAGACATATTCTGGACATCAACTTGTTTCGACAATTCCTGATGACTCAGAAGGAATTTTGAGGTGAGACTAGTGCCATTGAAAGCGTTATGAAATTATCTCTTCAACCATATATAGGTCATTGAAATCGGACTCCGTATGCAGCCTACACGTCCAATCTAAGGTGGACTGTTCCTGGACCTCGAGGTGGACTCGAAGTTGACGTTCTTTGGGCCTCTATGTGGCTTGGACGCCTCCTGGTTGCCCTCTCCACCTCCATGTCTATCTTTATGTGTTTCTTTATCCTCTCTATGGTTTCTAATTATAATATCTTTAGGCAGTAATTTATTTTCAAAATAACTTAAAAAAATACATAGGAACGAGCTCACTTTATCTTTGCAACGAATGAATGTATGCAAAAGTGTCATATCCTCATCATTAGAAGAGTTACAGCAAAAACAAGAGAATCTGTATATAATATAGTTCATATAGTTTGCCTAAAATTCCAATCTCTGTGGTTCGAGAACTGAGCTTTGATCTTATTCAGATTAATACAACGCTATCTAATTCAAGAAACACAACATAAGATTTCATTACCCACAGCGGTGACCGATGCTAAAAAATTAAATCCCCTAACAACCAACACCAGCAATGAGAAGCAGATGAGCACACAATGCTAGCCTCAATGACGAAGTGAAGGTGGGCTCGGGTTTCATCAGGCTCTTTCTCTTCTGTCCCACGCGGAGAGTAAAGGCTGACTATGAAATGAATCTTTTACTAGGTAAGCATAGGCTCATCGACATGCCTCACGAATCATGGTTTTTGTTTCGGCATCAGCACATGTAGTGGATACATGCATGATGTGTTCATTTGGCGTATCCGATCCGTATCTGATAGTTCGATACGTCCCTATGCCTTTTTTTTTTACGAATCCGTATATCTATCAACACGTATCTGTATGTATGATGTATCGATGTGTATAGTGAGGCAAGAAGCTATTTGAGTAGCCTCAATAACTAGCAATTTTTATCACCAATCGTGCCAAAAAAAATAATTCAAACTGCACCTATAATGTTTGTGCCCTCTAAACCCCCTTGCGCGAAGCCAAGAACTTAAGTCAAATTTTAACTATAACCCGTGAAAACAAGACTAACCACTAGTTATCTACAGTTGTATTCGACTTTACATTGCATACTTCTCTTCTACGTGTTTATTGTAACTATATTTACGTAACATTGGCCAAATCAATTATTTACCCCAAAGGTGCGCCGGAGAATGCCTTCTCTGCCATGGTCATAAAGTCTATAAACCTCCAATGTATTGAGGGCGGATCACATCACCCCATCAACTATAAATCAGGTTATTTAACCCACCAAACTTTGCAAAAACCGATTAAATGATCCCCTAGGCTGGGTTTATATGGTGGTTTTGCCATGTTGGCATGGTGATGCGGATCGAGAGGCTGACATGGACTAGCTGACACATGGGCCTCACTCGTAAGCATGTGACCAATACACGATCCCTGTCGTCTTCCTCCATTATTGCCACGGCGAAATCCTCGCGTACACGCCGTGTGCATCCCCTGCGCTCCGCCTATCACACTCTTGTATACGCGCCAACAGTAGTACTGTTGCGCGCATCTCTCACCGTGGTGTCACTAGCGCAACGCGCATCTCACGCCGCCCCCTTCGTCCGTCGCCCGGTGTCGCCCACTCGTAGCCGCAGGCCCGCAGCTCGCGCTGCCCTCACTCCACTGGCTTGCCCGCAGGCCGCAACATCTTGAGCTCGAAGTGCTTGCCCTCGGCCCCATCGATTTCGTCCGTGCCATGGCCGATTCCATCTCGCAGCTGCTGATTCTGTCCAGGCTGCCACTTCTAATTTCAACCTCGATAGCCACAGCACCTGCTGTGGCCCGCAGCTTATGCGTAGCTCTGACACATAGATGAAGACGAAGTCTATGGACATGGGAAGAAGAAAGAGGGGCCTTTGCCACTTACAAGTGGGGCCCATGTATCAGCTAGTCCATGTCAACCTCACGGTCTACGTTAGGGTGCCAACATGGCAAAACCACCGTACAAAATCAACCTAGGAGATCATTTAAATGGTTTTACAAAGCTTGAGGAGTTAAATAACCTGTTTTATAGTTGAAGGATGATGTGATCCACCATGGTTACTTAGACTTTTATGATTTTTTTCCTAAAGTCAAAGGTGCTACAAGCCTAATCCGTTCAGCGGTCTGGGGTCTTCGCGTAGATCACGTGGTGGAGCAGATCAATCGCCAGCGACAGCGAGGATATCATGACCATAAAAGAAAACGATTTGAAGGTTCCAAGCCAACGTACCCACGCCAGCACGCCGCGTGCGACGACCGACGACCGCGGCCACCGGCCAGAGCCAGCCCACCCGCCCCTCCATGGCTCTGGCTCCCACGCCCCGCCGCCGCCGCCGCAGCGGCCGACGATGTGCCACTCCTCGGCGTTCCTCCTCCCTCCGCACCCGTCCTCGTCGCCCGCTCCCGGCTGCGGCGGCCCCGCCTCCACCTCCGCCACCGTCGCGCTCGTCGTCCTGAATCAGCCGCTGCCACGCTTCGCGCCCCTCCTCTGGTCCCGCGGTAAGCCGGTAACCAACCACGCAGCCCACCGTGCTCCCCCCCTGCGATCCCTTTGTTTTTTTGGGTTTTGCTTTAAATCGCGCGCTGGCGTTGGCGCGTTGCTGACTGACTGATGGACTCCCCTGTTTCCCGGCTGGACCAGCGGCGCTGCGGGTGTGCGCGGACGGCGGCGCCAACCGCGTCTTCGACGGCATGCCGGGCCTGCTCCCCGGCGGCCAGGACCCAGACGAGGTCCGCGCGAGGTAACAACGAACGACGCGTCCCCGTGTCTGTCGATTGCGTAGTAGTAAGACCGAGCGGGATATGCCTGGCTCTCGTATTTACTAGCTGTGTGCTTTTCGAATGCAATCTCTGCTCGAGTGCGGCACTGCGGTGGCGACTGCATGCCCATCATGTGCTTGATGCAATGTGGCCTGCTCTGCTCTAGTGCTATAGTGCTTTTGCCTGCATTATTCTGAGGTTTCTGGTACCTTCTAGTGCAGAGGATTTAATCTTTCGGCGATGCAAAAAGATCAGCTATTAGTGATGCTGGTCCTAGGCTGCTAGCGTTGGCTTCGCACTTCTGCGGTAAAACGTCAGTTTATTGGCTAAGATCAACATTGCTGTTAGTAGTGGCTACTGCATTCACTTAGTTATGTGCTATATTATGAACAGAATATGCTTAAGCGATGGCAAGATTTTTTTCTTGTATTATAAAGGTGAAAGGCTAAAAATTTCTTCGAACCGCATTTCCATTGTGCATTTGAAACACAGCTAACTAATGGAACTTGGTTTCTCTTACTCATTTTTCTCATTCCTTTATGCAGGTACAAGCCAGATGTAATCAAAGGGGACATGGATTCTGTAAGACCAGAAGTGAAGGAATATTATTCCAACTTGGTAAACTGCTTTATATTTACATTCCCTTATTAAAAACTACATGTATGGATTAAGTCATGTTTGAACCAGCTGATACAGTTTTCTCATTAATTTTCCACAACATGCCTATATTTATATTCCCTTATTAAAAACTAGATGTATGGAATAAGTCATGTTTGAACCAGCTGATACAGTTTTCTCATTAATTTTCAACAACATGCCGCATTCTATGTTTTTTCTCTATTCACTACAGATATTACTAACACTACAATTTCGTCATACACTTTCTCCCTGTTAGAAAATGATGGCATGAGTGTTTCATTGTGGGGAGATTAGTCGTGGGTTATTACTAACACTATTAGTGGGTAGTGCCTTTGGTAAAAAAAACACGTAATTGTTGGAAACATCTTCTGTCATTAAAGCTGCTCGCTAATAAGCAGGAGCACATGACGATGATCCGCTAATTTAACATTTTTAGTATCTATTTTAGTTTTGGTGATCAAGTTGACATTTTCCTTGAACCAATATGTTATTTTGAGAGGAACAAAACAATGGTCTAGCGTATCTATCAAATCAAGGTTTTATCCATAAGGGGATAAATTAACACTATCCTTCTTTGTTCTGACTTAGTACAATATTGGTGGTGGTATCTAGTAAGATACAGCCGGATCATAGCGATTATAGTATCTGCTTTAATATAATGGTAGCTGATTCTTATGACCTTGACATTTTTGTTTCTTCTGTCCTACAGAAAGTGCACCTCTATCATCATGTTATGGATGTTCTTGTATAAAGAATTTGTCTTATTGTAATAAATTAAAGTGTACATTAGTACTTGATCTTCAATTTCAAGCAGGGTCTTTCTCAAAACAAACTCAATCTTATGGCATATCTTCTGAAACAATTCTTGTGTGATCAATTGCAGGGTACCAAAATAGTTGATGAGTCACACGATCAGGACACAACTGATTTACACAAGTGTATAGATTTTATAGCCAAGGATTCATCTGTTGCAGACAAATCTAATGTAATCTGATCCAGTTCAATAATTGGTTTCTGTACTTCAGCTTTATAATGTGGTTTGTTACTAACAACCGATGGATGAACTATTGCCATGTCCTTTATCTGCAGCTCTGCATCCTTGTCCTTGGTGCATTAGGAGGAAGGTTTGATCATGAGATGGGAAATATCAATGTACTTCATCTCTTCCCAAATATCAATATCATCCTCCTGTCGGATGATTGTCTGATCTTTCTGCTCCCAAGAACACACACCCATATGATCCACATTGAACGGTCGATCGAAGGCCCCCACTGTGGGTTGATCCCAATTGGCATGCCGTCGACTAGCACCACAACCACCGGACTCCGGTGGAATTTAGGTGAGTCTCATCCTTATCCTGCATAGCATAGGTTTAGCAACGGAAATCGACGTTTACAATGCATTTTCTCTGTACAGATAATACCAGCATGAGCTATGGAGGATTGGTTAGCACGTCAAACATCGTGGAAGAGGACAAGGTGACAGTCACCTCGGATTCCGACCTTATCTGGACAATATCGCTCCAGAACTGAATCTACAGAGTACATTATCTGAACCAGTTCAAGGTTCCTATTTTGTCTTATGTGTTATGTACCACGGAGATGTACCACAAGCAGAGAGGACGATATATTCCGTTGCCTTCGATGCTACCTGATATAGAGTTGATATATGTAATTTGACAGTTCTGGTTACAAGATATGGTTTTGTGGCTGCAAAAGTTCAACTATATGTAATTGGCTGTTGGAGACTTGGAGTATCTGTCGAGCACAGAACCGGTTCCCCAAAGCTTCTTCACAGAAGTGACTTAACTGCTGCTACAGCCAGGGGTAAGATTTTCAGATCAACACTATATGTTATGATGATCTAGTCTGATCTATAATCAGTAACTACATTTTTAGATGGGACATTTATCAAATAGTGTCATCCTGGAAATCTCTTGACATCAGGAAAAAGGCCCTGGTATTTTCTGTCAGGAACATGAAGAAAAGGAAAACAATGTCCATCAGAAACAGAAACAGAGTCAGTTGTCCAGAGTTACATGACCTTGTATATCCTGTAGACAGCTAGATGATGACGTGCTAAACTAGACTGTGTGCACCAAAGCATTTTGCAAAGATTTGAGATCGTTTCCGTATTCTAAAAAACTATCCAAGATGCGCCGATTAACAACGAAGCTTGTCATGTTAATCCAAGACGACTCATCAATGTATGAACTGAGATCATATGGGTCACTTAGATTGACAACACGTGTTTGATTTGTCATAAAAAATACTTTCATGATCCATGTTCCAAATAGCGGGCTATGGCGGAGTTACAATGGCGCTATAGCATTTTTCAGTGTCGCACTAAATAACAGGCTATAGCGGCTGAACATAGGTCTTCACTAAATATCATAATCCGCTATTTAGAATATTGTTCATAATACATAACTTTCTAACTAAAGTAGTTACTGCTAGAATGAAAATATATTGCAGGTCAAAGTATCATGTTGGAGAATTACAGATGTCCAAGCGGACCGCACGGCCCCGCCTTAGCACGGCTAAGGCCGTGCCGGGCCTGGCCCGGCTCTATAGCCCCCATCGTGCCGGGCCGTGCTAGCCCACGGGCTGAGTCGGCGGTCCAAGCCTAGGCCCGCGGGCTCCTTTCGTGCCGGGCTGGCCTAGCACTATGTCACAGGCCGGGCCGCCCACAGCCCGTGAAGGGCACCTCGTCCTCCATGCTCCGACTCTCCACACCCATTCTCAGGCGTCGCCGATCCTCCCGTGGCTCCCCATGGCCGTCGTCCGCGTCGCTGTCATCAAAGATCCACATGGCCTACCCTGCGCCGCCAAGCCGCGTCGTCGCCGGAGATTTGGGGGATCCGGGACAAAGGAGTGGAGGGAGGCAGGGAGTTGCCGGCGGAGGGGAGGGCAGCAGCGCCACGGAGGGGCGCAAGGTGGCGCCGGCGACGAGGGAGGGGCGCACGGTGGCGGTGCCAGAGGGAGGGGCACACGGCAGCGCCGACCGCCGGCGCCAGCGCGACCAACGGGAGGGAGTAAAGGGGGGGGGGGGGTGTTGAGCGCGGGGGAGGCGACGGGGAGAGGGAAGGGCGGCTGGCGGGCTGGATGTGGGAGTTAGGCTAGGGTTTGGTTGTTTGAGGAAGGGATTTATATATGGGTGAGGATGTTTGCGAGTCATTATTAGGCCGACCTGATAATTATGTGCTGGGTCGTGCCAGTCCACGGGCTGTCGGGCCAGCCCATGCCCGGGCACGGCTGTCGGGCCAGCCCATTCCCGAGCACGGCGGGGAGCAGGCCGTGCCGTGTTTGGGCCGTGCCAAATTTCGGATGTGCCAACGACGTGCTGCGTGGACATCTATATGGAGAATGGAGACGGTGTTGATGTCAAACAAGTTACATTTTCAATCAAAGGGCATATGTTTTAAAAATGCCTATAACGATAATACCCGTATTGATGACGCAATGGTTGTCAATATCCATGTGTAACGTAACCTTAACCCAGTTGGATTAGCTTGGCCTAGAATTGTCTCGATAAATTAAAAAAACATGATTAAGTTGCCAAAACAGCATACTGTTTTCGTACAGTCCATAAGAACTTTCTTTTAGCAGAGGCAGTACCCAACCTCAAAGCTCGGCTCAAAAGAAGAAAACTACATTCGGGTTCGGCACTGCAACTTTCCGTTTTCTACCTATCAATACGTATAGAACTCTCCCGCCAAAAAAGCGACCTTTCGGACTGTGTGTGTGCTGCTTTGAACCCATTCAGCCCACTGAAATCCAGTAAGTTTGGCCCAGAAAGAAAAGGCTTTCGCAAGATAACGGCTCGGCCCGCTCTTGGAGTCTCTTCTTCCTCCACTCACACCCCCTCCCCGCCGTCTCTTCCCCCCCAAAAGGCCAAAACCCTAGCCCCTCTCCAAACCCTAGCTGCCGCCGGCTGCCGCGCCCGCAAATGGGGGGCTCGCGACGCAAGTTGAAGCGCTCCCGCGCCAAGGTCCGCGTGGGTCTCCCGCGCAAGAAGCCGCGGGAGTTCAAGCCGGCCTTCGAGCTCCCGGAGGCGCTCGCCGCCGCCGCCGCCGAAGGCGGGGCGGGCTGGGACGCCGAGGGCAGCGTGGTGAAGAACTACGCCGCGTTCGGGGTGGTGGCCAACCCCAACCTCCTCGGCGCGCACGCCCGCGGCACCCCGCGGCTCGTCCAGAGCGCGCCGCTGCAGGCGCCCGACATCGCCGCCGCGCGCGCGCCCGTCCCGGAGTTCGAGCCCATCGACCCCGGCAGTGACCTCGAGGACGACGGTGAGCCCCCTCGGAACTCGGCTCCGCCCTGTGCTGTTTCATGGTGCTTATTGGGGAACCCTGAAATTTAGTTGCCATATATTAATGCAAGATTGTGTGATTCACATGTTTCGCGAAGCTCTAGTCTCTCAGGATAAATGCGGTAGCTTTACCTTGATTTAATTGCAAATCTTACTTGCTATGGTTGTTGGCTTCAGTGACTATACTAGTCTGAGAGATTGATCAATATAAAATGGTCTGAGGCAGTAACTGTGATGTTACATATAAGCATTTGACGAGTCTCTCAAATGCGATGATAGAATTTAATAACTTGAGTCTGAATCTAATTACAAAAATGCAAGCTATGGGAATCCAACAATGAGGTAGGATTGAAACTGAATCTAGTTTCTTCCACACTTAATCTAGTAAGTGACAATCTGATGTTTCAATCTGAGAAGTGTGTAGTTTGCAGAAAGATTCTTCAAATGTAATGACAACTTTCTTAAATTAAAACAGTGTTAGTGCAGATGGAACAAAGACTAAAATGTTAGATAAATTCTATCATGTGTGGCTGAGATTATAATGAGCTCTACCAGTTCTGCTTTGTTCGAGTTGAAAGCACATTAAATTCATTTCGGTTGTCTATCCACGATAGCTTGTCTTGTGCTTGTTTACCAGCATTGTTCTTGTTTGTTGCCATTATCATACATTGTCTGAATAGTATGAAAAGATGGTTTCTTCTATATGTGATGAGTTCCAGCCATCGTGGATTTTTCTGTATACTGCCAAATGCACAATGAATTATAATTGAATTTTGTTTCATCATTTTTTGCAATATGCTGTATTTCATCGGAGCCTCAAAATGCATCATTTGTTTCTGTATTAATTCTAGCAATATGATCACTGATGATGATTTTTCGTCTATAAACTGTGTTACTCAACACTGATGTCCATAAAAATGCATGTTTACCTTTTCCCTGATATTCTTTCAAGATTGCTTTTGGCATGCCCATGTAAGGTAGCAATATACCATTCAAGGGCGTAATATGCATGCATAGTTTCATGTGTCCTTTGTTGTGGTTTAGGGAGTACCTTTGATGAAGCACAGTGATCATACCTCAATTAATGTGCATAGAAGACTTTGGTTATGCAACACAGATTGAGAAAGAATTTTTTTAGGATTTGATACTATGACCGTGTCTACCTGTGTATGATCCTTATCCAAATGTTTCCATGTAACAGATCTGAAATCTGCGCTTGGGAAGAAAAGGAAGGATGGCAAATCTGCACCATTGCAACCACTGACTAAAATTCAACGTATTTGCATCGGCAGATTAATAGAGAAATATGGTGATGACTACAAGGTATAATCAAGTACCAAAATGTATCGCGACATGCACTGATGATTTACATAGATTTTAAATTCTGGGAAGGTAGACTGAAAACAGTTGCGCTTGCAGGCCATGTTCATGGATACCAAGCTGAACGCGATGCAGCACTCAGTGGGTACTTTGAAGAAGCTCTGCGAAAGGTACCATGCTGATGGCAAGCTTTTCGTCTACCCACTGTAGTATCTCATGCAGACATCTATAGTTCAGTTCCACAGTTTACCATGATCCTCCCACTAATGGAACTGAACAAGAACAATTTTGTCGATGATGATGATACTTGCGTATGACTTGAGTGTAACAGTAAGTGTGTTAATTACTTGTGATCTGGAACTCTTGTGTACTTCAGCTTGGTATGTACTCAGGTCTCAGGGTTTGGCAGCTGTGATTACACTATATCCTGTTTTCACTTGCCTCAGATACCCAATATCTTACCCTTCTTTGCTCGTGTCAATTAAATACAATGCATCGTTCTCGTGCTAAGCTACGTGGTACATGGAAAACTCATTATTGCAAATGGGTGCAGGCATCGCCATTGTTTGGGCACTAGAAAATCACGTCATGCTACTGAAGGCATTTTTGTTAAAATAAAAGCCCAATGGCAATGGTAAATTTGCAAATGCCCCTAGATTGTTTGAACGTCTGGCCGTTTGTATTTTAAGAAGACTAAGGACGAATGAGGGTACAAAGATTGAAAGAAAGCTAGGAAAGAGTTCGTTTTCATTATAACGTCTGCTTGGAAAGTGAATTTGTTCACTCAGCAGTGTTCTTCTTTCCTTTTGTTTACACAAGAATGTGATTTGACGGGGAAGCTTGAACATACTATTCTTTGGCAGTTTCCGTCGTCCTATGTATGCCCATGTTCATGTTTTCACATGGAAACTGGGACACAGTTGTTAGGACTGGACCTCAAGGTCTTGTTTCAATGTGTTAGGTATGGTGGGAATCCTCCCATTTCAAGTGTAGGTCAGGATCATAAAAGGGTCATCGGTTCAATCTTGTGCATGGCTTTGGTAGATCTTGTCCAAAGAAAATACCACGAGTTTCTACTATGAAAAAAAATTAATGCCTATAGACTGAGAATATACTAATTCAATGATAATGGAATGGCCTAAGATAAGAGAAAAAGGAAGTACTTTTTATAAGAGAGATAATCAGCTAAAAAAGATTCATAAAATCCAAATCAAAATGCAAGTAGCTCGAATATACCTAAAGAAGTCCAGAAGTAAGATGAAAACACAAACAATAATAATATTGGCAAAAAGTTCACCCAAGATCAAACAAATATGAGTAAAATCATAAGTGAAGAAGAGAAATGTGATATAAATAATAAAATACTACTAGAAAGTTTAAAAGGAGACGAATTGATAGACGAAAATTACAGCGAACAAGACATATATAATAATTCGAAAGAGTATAATGACTTTCACAATTTTTCTGATGATGAGAGTATACGTAATTTAGAAAATGCAATGGAAGCTGGCGGTAGTAAGACAAGGAGAAGTTTATTGACCGAAGTCGGTAGGGGAAGCCCCAACCTATTTTTTTAAAGACAAGGAGAAGTTATGGTGAGACATCAATAAAAGGTAAAGGAGGAGAAAGACCAACTAGAGCAGCAAGATGATGGCCTCGAAGAATCTTAATATACATATATGTACCAGGACGATATACGCTTGTTCAATTTTGAAGTTGATATTGACAACCTCACATCCTCAAACCTTAACAAAAGACAAGTTGGGATGTTTTCTAGTCTACATATTATAATCTCTTCTGCCCAACGCCTTATTATTATTATTATTTTTGAGAAACCTGCCCAACGCCTTATAGGAGTCGATGTCGTGTACCGGTGTCGTGGCAACATGATTTTTAGCGTGGTGGAATAAGTCTTCCCTAGCCCCACTCTACAATCTATAGAGTACAATAATGGGCTTACACGTTGTAAGCCCATTTCTACGAGTTTATATCTGAACCTTTAATCCGAACTGTTTATGATTATCTTTTGAGCATATCACAAATAATATTGAATCCAATTGTTTCTGGATGATGGTGGTCTGCTGACTATGGCGCCAGGAAAAAGCTTGCGGGGAAAATGTTATTTGCAAGAGGCTGGAAACGAAATTGAAACACATTCTTTTTCCAATTTCACAAAACATCCATCAGATTTCGTCAATTTTTGTTAGTCACATAACAAGGTCCATGCATTACAAATGCTTATATGTATATAGTACAAATATTACCCTATAAGTTTCAAGAAAAGAGAATCCATGCACCAGTTCGAATAATCTGTACTCACATCCGCCCGCCAAAATCATCTTTTCTTGCTGTGTTTAGCAATTCTATTTTTTTATGAGGATTTCAATTTTAAGAAATAAGAAGGCAATGATTTGCAATAATAATTGCTCTTTGTATTATTTACTAAGTGAGTGTTATTTATCGGCCATGACAACTGAGCCGTACAACCTGTAGCTCAAGAGAGCGTATCTATGGCTATGACTCAAGAACGCTGAATTTTGAGCCTGGCCATCTGAAGGAAATAATGTTTATGTAAACTGTGAAAAAAAATAAAACTTCCTTATTCGCCGCTACAATATGAGCTGCAAAAAGGCTCATTGCTCAGCAAGTACTGAACGTGCGCTTTCTATGTTTGTCCCAATTTCACTCCTTAAGAATTTGGAGTACCACTGGGCAGAGAGTTTCGGCTGCCTTGGCATTTCTGGATCCTTAAAATCAACATGATAGAGACCGTATCCTGAAGAGTAGCCTGCCAACAGTTCGAATACATCCAGGAATGACCAAACAAAGTAGCCCTTCACATTGGCTCCATTCCTGGAATAGCAAAAAAGAAACCCAAAATTTAAACAGAATATATTATACATGGAGAAAAGAAGACCATCTTATACTATCCATAATTATTTTTTTAATGCACAAAATACTGCACATTTCTATTGATATAGCAAAAAGAAAACAATACTACGGTCCTAGGAGGCTATAGGCAGGAAAAATAAAAGAAAAGAAAAAAATAAGTAAACCCGTCTGATTGGATTGGAACGTCAACCACTCAACTCAAGCCACGAGAAATTGACCAGCGCGACAACATCACTCCACTCAATAGAAGTGAACTCACTACACCACTGGACTTGCAACAACGCAGAGCCGAAACCTTTTACCATGACACCCCAAATAGTTTCACACTCATGTAGCCGTCAAACCTCCAAGCATGACTCCACGTCTAACTGGAACCGAGAGAATCAAACTGCACCGCATTGAGAAGGCCACCGCTGTGAGGACCCTTCACCGTAGTACCACTACAACACCACACTCTACCCGACAGAGTGAAAACCACCGGATATGGACCTCTCGCAAGGTACCTCGCAGTCACCAGCACAAAACACACAAACACACAGGGCCTTGCAACTTTCGTCGTTGGACTCCACTTCACACTCGTCGCCTTGAAGAAACTTCCTATCACGTATCTGTCAGAATAATGATCAATGTTGCCCCATTTCCAGGGTCTCCATCAAATAGCCGAGCCGCCCTCGGAAGTTGACTTCGCCTTGTTGCTTAGCCCGCGCACTTGGCCACTTGCCGCCATGCTTGAAAGCCAAAGCTGTCACTTACATAGTATTTCGATGATGTACCACACCGGAGTATCCCAATTAAAGCTGAGCAACCCATCGCAGTCTGCTACAAGTCTAGGCATCACACGTTGTCGATGCTGCAAACATGGTCCTTTGATGCAACCCACACCGCATTGAGAGCTTCCATGGTCTACTGCAAGTAGCTAGCCTGACAAACACGCGACAACCCTTGGTCATCACCACAACTACGATCGCTTCCACGTGAGCTCGGCAATCCCCATCAAGCTTGTCGTCCTGCACTATGCCGCACCGCAAGCGCGTCACAGTGGAACCGCCAACACAATCCGTAACCTACCATGACCTTCATCGTCACCGACATTGCTAGAAGCCAAGTTGGGTCTCTAGAGACGATGCCTCCAAGGAGGACACGATGCTAGCACTGTCATTGTCACTCTGCCCAAGATTTGATAGGGTTTCACCAAAAAAATCCCATGAAGTGGGGATGGAGCTCCAATGTACGCCCCAACGAGGAGAACGACGCCCTAAGACACCGCCACCATCACCACTAGCAAGATTGCTGGAAAAGGCTTTTGCACGGAGCATCCCATCCCAAGTCGCTGAAAGCATACAACCAGGTAAAGCTAGGACCACAGACAGAAGTCCGCTGAGGGTGCCGCTACTGCCATGCCTCGTCCCGCCATGGCACCTTTCCTCCTTGCATCGCACTGCTGTGCCTCCTCCTCTGCTATTACTGCACGCCCCCATGCAGACCTCCTTGTCGCCGCACGTGCACAACCTCTCCACGCCGCATCCCCCTCCTCACCGCTCGAGCCTCCGCCAGCGCCCAGCCGTATCCTATTCTCGTCTCTGCCTCCGCAACTTCTCTGTTGAGGGGAGATGGCCTGATGATGCCCGCACCACCACCTTGGTGCCGCTAGCATGTCCCTACAAAAGGCATCCCCATCGTGCCACCATAGCGCGCGCTGTAGGCGCGTCTCGAGCAGGCCACCCTGGCTGCAACGTGACGCCGCTGGCGTTGAAAGCATGGAGCCATTAAGGAAAGTTACCTCTTTGGTCTCTAGGGTAAGACAACCCTCTGTCCGTCAGCAGCCATGCCCGAGCAACCTTGCCATCGCCCATGCCACCCGGTCTGCCGCCTTTACACACGCGCACCACCAGATTTGGCCACAGTAGGGCTCGAACTGACCTCTAGTCGACGCAGCCAAGCCCGCCATAGAAGGTCACCAGCATCGGTGAGCTCTACTACAGCTTGGCCTGCGTGCCTCCTCCAGGCCAGCACGCGCTGACACGCAGCACTGGGCGATCCCTTCGTCCTTCCGCCTGTCGCGGTCATCAGTGACGTAGGCCAAGTCGCCGCCATCGCCTCGTAGCCCGCCGCATATCCACAGGGCCCTCGCGTCGCCTCATGCCATCGCTTCCCAAACCCGTGTCTGGCCGTCAGTAGCCATTTTTGGGTGCCCTCCTAGATCCCCGCTAGCCAAGGCCTCCCGTGAACAGCAAGGTTTTTTTTTTACCCACCAGAACCGGTCCGGAAACCGCGGTTACCGGTGTAACCGGTCCGGACCGGTACCGGTTCCGGTCGGTTTCAAATCGATCAAATTCAAAAAGTTTGAATTTGAATTAAAAAAATCCCAAAAAATTTCTAAAAATACTTGAAGCGGCGACAAATGTAATGGTGTAAAATTTTTCCAAATATTCATTCGTTTACATCAGTTTGCGGGAATTCAAAGTTTAATCAAAAAAGAAAAAAAGCAACCGTGGCCCGTTAAGGCCCATTAAGGCCCATCACGTCCTAGAACCACTTAACCCAACCCCTCCCCGACGCCCTTGCCTCCGTCTGCCTCTATCCTATCTTCCTCTCCTCTCCCGAGCTCCCCTCTGCCTTCGTCCGCCGCCCCCTGCCGCCGTCCGCCCCGCCGTGCCTCCCGGCCGCCTCCCGTTGCCGGTTAGCCCGGCGGTTTGACCGGTCGGCCGGGGCGGTTACGGATCTGGGCGCACAGGCCGGGTAGCCGCGCGGTTAGGCCAGCTAGCCACTCGCGTTGGGCGGTAAGCCGGTCGTATGCGGCGGCTAGCCGGCCCGGGTTGGTGGCCTGCTTCCCTTTGGTAAAATCTCAACTTTAGATGTAGAGATGAATGATTTGGTTTAGGATTTGTATATGATTCAAATGTAGAGATGAATTTGTATATGAGTTGTGCAGATTTGTGTAGAAATGAATTAGTGATTTAGGTACATATGACTATATGAGTTGTCACTTGTCACTTGTGAGTTGTGATTGATATCATATGAGTTATGATTTAGGTACATGTTGGTCTACATATGAGTTGTCATTTACATGTAGATTTTATTTGTGCAGGTAGACAATGTCAGGCAGAAGCCAATGTCATACGAAGGGAAAGACCCCCATTTTTACAATATGTTAGTGCAACAATGGTCTACAACATCGGCCTGGATGGGCCAATCTTGGCAAGACTTCAAGGCTGAGCTGCTTCGAGTGCATGGTTTGAATATGATGTCTACCGCCGAATATGAAATGGGGACTCAAACGGGGATCTTTCCATTCATGAGTTGAACTTCTATTCATGTACATTTGTATGGACCATGGTATTTGTATGGACTATGAGTTATGAGTATGGTATTTGTATGCATAATGATAAATTATAACTTTGCTGTTGATTTTTACATTAATATGTGCATAGATCATGCCAAAAATTTCATTTCCCTTCGGTTTCTTTTCGCTTCGGTTCAGTAACCACCCAAACCGGTCCGGCTAGCCGCTCAACCGACCGGTAAGCCGGTTGGAACCGTTTGAACTACGATTGAAATTAGATTTTTGAATTTGACCGGTTCGGGGCGGTTATCGACGGAACCGGAGCAGTAAACCGCTACCGGTCCGCGGCGATCGGTCGGGAAAAAAAACCTTGGTGAAGAGATGAGCCCCCGCCGCCATCCTAGCAGGGATGTGGGCTTCCGAAGGCGTGCTCAGGCGGCGGTGAGGCGTGGACGCTGCGCGCGCGCGTGTGTTGGGGGGGGGGGGGGGGGGGGTGGGGGTGGGGACGGCGCACGGGTGCCCTCGCCCCTGGGAGGGGCGTGGGAAAAATTTTGTCGCTGCCTCAGCAGTGAATGTAAAAGCAACTCCAAGAGTCTAAATTCTTTCTAATGGCTAGTTGTAGAGATTTTGATTAAAAAGGTACCTTCCAACAACCTCTCTATGTGGTTATTCAAACATAGTCACTCTCTATTCTGGATTTCTGGCTAGTTAAATATAGAAAAGAGAATAACTCTCTAGAGTGCATGCAAGATATAGAAAAGCTGTTGGAAAACATAAAGATATAGAAAACAATTTTTTATGTAAATGACTCTCTAAATGATGATTTAGAGGGTGAGTTTTAGAGAGACTTTTCAAGATACTCTAAAACGTAAATACCCTACGTACCTTAGTGCCGCGAGGGTGCTGCCAATATAGCCACTCAAGTATTCCACTCTCTTATAGTCATCGATCGAATCATTGAAGAACGACACATGTCCTAAATGTAATGAAATTCAAAAACAAACAAGAGTTAGTTCTATAAAAGCGCGCCAATTAGCTAGGTAACTAGAGTCAATTCAATAATTTTTTTTTTGGTTTGTGCCGAATTTGCATGTCAGGTATTTGAAGTGCACAACTCATGGTTATGTTGGTGTTCGGAAAGATTTTAGTCCAACAAAACAATACCGTGGCACTCGTAATAATTGTATCAGTGTGTAATGGATGATGCAGAGAAGTTCAGTAAAAACGACACTTGCCATTTTCTTGCACATAGACAGGGACGTTCCAGTAAGTGTTGCTCAGGTACTCGAGCATATATTGCAGCCCCTGTGGATCAATAGGCATGTTGGTTGGAATAAACTGTACCAAGCGCACAAAGTCTTATCAGTTTTACTAGCAAGAAAAGGGGCAAAACATTACTGTATTTGTTTGGATACGGTTCACTTGAGTTATTTTACAGAAATGTCAGCAAAATTCAGTGAAGGAAAGTTCGCAGAATACCTGACCAGTGGGTGGATCACTGCGGGTAACTGCAACAACATAGAGGCAGGACGTGGTTACAAATTACAACAGCAACTAATCAAATTACAACATAGCTGGTGTGTTGTATCTCGTCACGTCATGGAGCAGGAGGTTGAAGATAGATGGTGTGTTGTAGCTCGTCGTGGCATGGCGTTGGTTGTCATGGCGTTAGTTCTCCTGTTTTAGTTTAACTGTATTATTGCCCTATCTTAGTTTAATTGTATAATCTTGATGTAATTAATTTTCCGAGATCAATAAAGCTTCCTTTATTGGAAAAGGGGCCTGCTAATGTATCCGAATATGCTAGATGTTGTCACTAGTGTGATGTGTCATATGCACTGAAATATCTTCAAGATTAAGCTTACATCTGAAGGCAGCGGCGGCATCACCATTGTAGTCCGGAAGCCCCGTATCTGCACCGTTCGGTCGATCACCGATGTACACAGAGGTGTAGTGGTTTATGCCGATGAAATCAGCCGTCCCACGGATCATCTCCGACTGTTCTTTGGTGAATTTTGGAAGACGGGGCCCAACTATCCTCTTCATAATTTCAGGGTAGTCTCCATATACCAAGGGGTTTACAATCCTAAACAAAACAGAGCAAAGTAATCTTCTCAATGAATTTACACGTGTCATTCTAAAAAAATGAATTTACACGTGTCTAGGTTACTAACATGGTTGAACTGTTAGGTCGATCTCCACCACCACGGCCCAAAGGCCGTGATGGGCTCGGTCCACGCACTCTGATCGGGGGAGCCCAACCTAGCATTGGTTGGTGGGCCCCCGTTGCACAGTGCTATAAAGATGGGGTGGGGGGCTAGGGCGCACATCACGAGGTTGACCGCGCCGCCAGCACCCCACCTACAAACCCTACCGATCGAGGGAGCACTGGAGCAACGGGAAGCTCCACCTCGACCGCCGCCGACGTCCGGGTGGGTGCGGCGCACACGGTGCCACCGCCCCGACCTCAACCGCATCGTCCCCTCCGCTCCAGCGCCTCCTCAACCCGCGGCCGCCCCTGCGACCGCCACCGCCGCCATGGCTGCCGACCCCGTCGCCACCACCAACGGTCTGCGCATCCCCATTTCCCCCTCTAGATGTATTTGTACTAGATCTAAATGTTGCACATGTATTAGCCATGTTATTACCCTATTGTTCAAGTTATACCCCGTAAGTATCTACTACTAGTTGATCCTTTTCTCCTATCAATGGTATCAGTTAGCCTAATCTAGTAGTAGATTAGTACTCAGGGTAGTTTTTACACTCGTTTTTGTTCAAGTTTAACTCGCTGTTAGTTAAGACAGAGGGGTAGAGAGTGTAGAAACCGAAGCAAATCAAGAAAAATCGATGTATTTCGGTTAAATCCAAAGAAAAAGACGAAGAAAATCGAAGAAAAACGAAAAGAAAAGTGGATCTCAGATCCAAAATCCCGAAACCCTAACCCTAACCCTAACCTAACCCTAACCCTAGATCTACGAGAAAGAGGCCAGGGGGAGGAGGACCTACCTGTGGGGCCTTCTTCGCCGCCGGCCATCACCGCCGCCGTGCGGGTAGGGACGCCGGAGCGACACCGCTCGACGGCGGCGCGCTCGCCCGAGATGGGGAACGCGCGCACCGGCGAGGGGGATCACCCCGGCACCAAAAACCCAAAAGGAGGGAGGGGGAGCGCGCTGACCTTGCGCCGGCGGCGCTCGTCCTCACCACGACCGGCAAAGACCGGCCATGGTGGGCCGCGAGCCCCCTCGCCTCTCTCTCTGGATCTCACTGAGTTGGGTCTTGGGGAGGGGGAGAGAGGATCTAGGGGAAGGAGAAGAGGAGGAGCGCTGCGGCCATGGCCGGCGGCGCTCGTCCCTGCCGTTGCCGGCGAAGATGCCAGCCATGGCCGCCGCCGCTGCGCGCGCGCCGCCAGACCAGGAGCGGAGAAGGCGGGGGGAGAAAATGAAAAGTGAGCTAGGGTTTCCCGGGGGAGCCGGCGAAACGCGTTTTATACGCGCGAGAGACGCGCTCAGCCGTTGATCAGATCGGACGGCCGACGAGCGCGCCACGTCGCCCGCCGGTCGAACGGGCCAGAAGCGGCCCGTGCGGGCGAAGGCGTTGGGCCAGTTAGGCGGCCCAGCCGTCGGTTTTTGGGCTACAGCCCACGCGGGCGAGCGTCTCGCGAGGCCGGGCCGCGGGAGCGCGACTGGGCCGGGCCGTTAGGACTGATTCCGCGCAAAAACGGGAGTCCAGGGGGCATTTCTAGACTTTTTCGCTGAAATCGTTGATGGGCCTCGCGTACAGCTGGGCCGGCCACTGGGCTGACCGCGCGGAGGCGCAAGCATGCGCGCGGTGCGCTTGATGGGCCGCTGGGCCGTTTTTCCTTCGCGGGCCAAAAGTGACGCCGTGAATAGTAACTTTTTTCAATTAAGTTTATTTAATTTCAGAAGCTATTTTTGGTTGTTTTTGGCGTTATTTTGCATGTTTTCAAGTATATATCTCTGTTTAAATTTTTGCACATAGTAATTATTTTTACAGAGAGTAGAATGCTTCTGAAAATTAATTTTTCTCATGATATTTGATGTTTTTCCGCTGCGTAATTTTATTCTCTAGATAAATTGAACCAAAGGGATATTTAATTAGAGAAGTAGAAATGTTTTTATATTCAGTTTTATGATATTGTTATTTTCTGGCCAAAGCTGATAATTGCAATATTATAAATATTCTTGTCAAGTTATCATGCATTTATTCTATTTTCTGCCCAAAGGTGATATAGAATTGATGTAGAAAGCATGCTGTATGTGTTGATTTTGACCAAAGTTAAATTAATACATGCAATATTTATTTTTATTATTGTTCTCACCAATTTTATGTCAAAATTTCAGGCCCAAATTCTTCAAGCTATGTGTCTGATATCCCTATCCTAGTTGGAAGCAACTATGGAGAATGGCGCACGCAGTTCAACCTGGCAGTGGTGATGACAGATATCGACACTGCAATGAACTACCCATATCCGGTACTGCCTGAGGCACCAGTGCGTGGAGCAAATGAATCTGATGAGGCATTCGCGGCACGAGAGCGTGACCACGCGCCCGTTAGAGCACTTGATGATCTCGAGAAGAGAAAGTGGGATATTTCCAACAAGAAATGTCTGCTGATTATGCGGACAAAGATGGCAGAGGCCATAAGGAACTCTATCCTAGAGACGAATGCAGAGGGTGTTGCTCACACTGCACCTGAGTATATGGCACTAGTGGAGGCCCAGTTCACTGGATCGTCCAAGACTTATGCCAGGACGCTGATTGATCAGTTTCTAAACACGAAATATACGGGTGGGGGTGTGAGAGAGCACATCCTGAAGTTGAGCAACCTACATGGGAAGCTGGCTGCTTTGGACATGAAACTACCTGAAGATTTTCTTGTCCATACAGTTTTTCGCTCACTTCCAGCTGCATTCTCCAACTTAGAGATCACTTATAATTCCCTAGTGGAAAAATGAGATATGCAGAAGCTCATAGGCCGCTGTGTGCAAGATGAGGACAGAATGATTGCACAGAATGGTGGACAAATCAACTATGTCCACAATCAGCAGAAGAAGAAGAACTTTCCCAACAAGAACTTCAACAAGAATTTTAAGCCTAAGAACCAGTGGGAAAGTGACCCTTCAAATGCTTCCAACAAAGACAAAGGCAAGGCACCAGTGCAGTTTGATCGCTCTAACAAGCCACAAGACAAGAAAGAAGTTGGCAAACATGAGTGTCTGCATTGTGGGAAGGCGGGACACTGGCAGAACAAGTGTCCTGAGTGGCTTGAAATGATGTGGAAAAAGGGTGAGGATTTTATTACTTTTGTAGATGAATCCCTGTTTTTATGTTATGATAAATCTACTTGGTGGATTGATTCAGGTGCAACTACTCACGTTGCTAATTCTATGCAGGGATTAAGTATGAGCCGGATGCTGCAAAGAGGAGAAAGAGGAGTTAAAGTTGCAAACGACGTCGAAGCTGAAGTGGAGGCGATAGGAGAACTCCCCATCAAGTTGAAAGACGGCTTCACGCTTCAGCTGCACGACGTTCTTTACGGTCCCTCTTTGAGCAGAAATTTGATTTCAGTTTCATGTTTAGCAGACGATGGTTGTGAGTGTCTATTCGACAGTGAACGATGCTTAATTATGTTGAATAAAGTTTGTGTGGGTCTTGCCTTCCGACAAGACAAACTTTATAAGTTATCTGTTTATGATGATTTGTATGCATGTGAAGATGTGTATGCGAGTACTAAGATTGTGCATGAGATTGAAAATGTATCCTCGTCTACAAAAGTAACCAAGAAGCAGAAAAGAATTGATGACGTTTCATCGAAATTATGGCACTGTCGTTTAGGCCACATTTCGAGGGGGAGAATGGAACGTCTAGTTAAAGAATCAATTCTTCCACCGCTACAATTCTCAGACTTAGAACAATGTATTGATTGCATCAAAGGCAAATACGTTAAGCAAGTAAACAAAGTAGCAAAACGAAGCACGGGAACCTTAGACATAATACACACAGACATCTGTGGTCCGTTTCCCGTTGCATCAGTGGATGGTTTTGACTCGTTCATCACATTCACAGACGATTACTCCCGTTATGGTTACATTTATCCAATAAAACAAAAGTCAGAAGCGCTGAGGTTGAGAATCAGCTTAATAAGAAAATAAAATTAGTAAGATCAGACCGTGGGGGGGGGGAGTACTACGGTCGACACACCCCGTATGGCCAAATTTCAGGACCTTTTGCAAGGTACCTTCAGGAAAATGGCATAGTTGCCCAGTACAGTGCACCGGGTGACCCACAGCAAAATGGAGTGGCTGAAAGGAGAAACCGTACTTTGATGGATATGGTTAGAAGCATGATAAGCTATTCCACTTTACCAGTTAATTTGTGGATGGAGGCTTTGAAGACCGCCATTCACATCCTAAACAAAGTGCCTAGCAAAGCAGTTCCTATGACACCTTATGAACTTTGGACGGGTAGAGAACCCTCTCTCAGATATATGCGTGTATGGGGCTGCCCCGCTGAGGCTAAGATTTTTAACCCAAATATTGGGAAGCTAGATCCCAAGACAGTCAATTGCTATTTCATTGGCTATACTGAAAAGACAAAAGGGTATCATTTCTATTGTCCTAACAGACACACAAAGTTTGTGGAAACGAGACATGCAGTTTTTCTAGAGAATGAAATGATCAGGGGGAGCATGGCTACTCGGGAGATAGATCTTGAGGAGAAGCGGGTCTTTGCACCTTGCCCAATGATTCAAGAATCCTTTTTCGAGTTACCTGTGTCAATTCCAACAGTGGAAGCCACTGTGACACCGGTACAAGCTCCTAGTCCTGTAGTGCCAGCTATAAATGAGAATGTGGAACCTATTCCTCAAGTTGAACCAATTGTGGCACAAGATGTTGAACCAGTTGTTGCTCAAGAAATAGAACCTCAACAGCCTGTGGTTCCTGAAGTACCAGTTGTTGAGCCAGCTGCTGAACCAGCTGGAGGAGGACTGAGAAGGTCTACAAGAGTGAGACGCTCAGCCATTCCTGATTGCTATGAAATTGGCAACTTAGAAGAATTTCAAATGGGGGGTGATCCCGTCACATTTGAAGAGTGCCAACAGAGTTTGGAACTTAGAAGTAATTCCTAAAGGAGCCAAATCAGTAGGCTGCAAATGGGTCTACAAAACAAAATGTGACTCCAAAGGGAATATTGAAAGATATAAAGCGCGACTTGTGGCTAAAGGGTTCACACAAAGAGAAGGAATAGATTACAATGAGACGTTTTCTCCAGTCTCGTGTAAAGATGCTTTTAGAATCATAATGGCATTAGTGGCACACTATGATTTAGAGTTACATCAGATGGATGTAAAGACAGCGTTCTTAAACGGGGATCTGTTTGAAAACGTATACATGACTCAACCTAAAGGTTTTGTTGTGGAAGGCAAAGAAAACATGGGATGCCGCTTAAGAAAATCCATTTATGGATTAAAACAAGCTTCTAGACAGTGGTACTTGAAGTTTGATGAGACAATTAAGAAATTTGGGTTTAAGGCAAATGTAGAGGACAATTGCATCTATGCAAAGTTTAAGAATGGAAAATACATTTTCCTAATCCTATATGTGGATGATATCCTGCTTGCTAGCAGTGATAAAAGAATGTTGCAAGAGACAAAAATGTTTTTGTCCTCTAATTTTGATATGAAAGATCTTGGTGAGGCTTCATATGTTCTGGGCATTGAAATTCACCGAGATAGAAGAAACGGGGTTTTAGGACTATCGCAAAAGACATATTTGGAGAAGATCTTAAAGAAATATAATATGCATGCGAGTAAAGCCACACCTGCACCGATAGTGAAGGGCGATAAGTTTGGGGATTTTCAACGCCCCAGGAACCAGTATGAGATCGATCAAATGAAAATGGTTCCATATGCTTCAGCAGTTGGTAGCTTAAAGTATGCACAAGTGTGCACTCGCCCTGATTTGGCTTATATCACCGGAGTACTCGGTAGATATCAAGATAACCCAGGCATAGAGCACTGGAAAATGGCAAAGAAAGCTTTGCGGTATGTGCAAGGCACAAAAGACCTCATGCTAATATATAGAAGATCTGATTCTCTAGAGATAAGAGGATATTCAGATGCAGACTTTGCGGGAGACAAGGATGATAGAAAATCCACGTCAGGTTATGTATTCACTCTCGCAAGGGGAGCTATTTCGTGGAGAAGCTCTAAACAAACTCTGGTTGCATCATCTACGATGTATGCAGAGTTTATAGCATGCTATGAGGCAACGTTGCAGGCCAAGTGGCTAAAGAAATTCATACCCGACTTGAAAGTGGTAGATTGTATTAATAGACCACTTAAAATGTACTGCGATAATGAGCCTGCAGTATTTTATGCTCACAACAACAAGTCGAGTAATGCTACCAAACCAATAGAAATAAAATTCTATGTTGTGAAAGATAAAATCCAGGATCAGACTATAAGTCTGGAGCATATAAGTACGAAGAATATGCTTGCGGATCCGCTCACTAAAGGTTTACCACCCAATGTGTTTAGAGAACACATTACCGGTATGGGTTTAAGGGAAAGCCTTATGATCACTGGATAATGGCCCAAGGTACGATCCTTTGCAATAGAGAAGTTTATTGTGGCTGATTAATCTAATTGAAATGTCAATTTTGATGACTCATGCTCAATGTGCTTTTTTGTTATGAAGTGGATGTCAGGCGAAGAGCTTAAGGTAAGAAAACATAAGGTGAGATCGAGGGGGAGATTGTTAGGTCGATCTCCACCACCACGGCCCAAAGGCCGTGATGGGCTCGGTCCACGCACCCTGATCGGGGGAGCCCAACCTAGCATTGGTTGGTGAGCCCCCGTTGCACAGTGCTATAAAGATGGGGTGGGGGGCTAGGGCGCACATCACGAGGTTGACCGCGCCGCCAGCACCCCACCTACAAACCCTACCGATCGAGGGAGCACTGGAGCAACGGGAAGCTCCACCTCGACCGCCGCCGACGTCCGGGTGGGTGCGGCGCACACGGTGCCACCGCCCCGACCTCAACCGCATCGTCCCCTCCGCTCCAGCGCCTCCTCAACCCGCGGCCGCCCCTGCGACCGCCACCGCCGCCATGGCTGCCGACCCCGTCGCCACCACCAACGGTCTGCGCATCCCCATTTCCCCCTCTAGATGTATTTGTACTAGATCTAAATGTTGCACATGTATTAGCCATGTTATTACCCTATTGTTCAAGTTATACCCGTGAGTATCTACTGCTAGTTGATCATTTTATCCTATCATGAACTAGTCATTTGGAAGCAAAGAAAATATCAATGAAACGAGCACTATCTTGTGCTTGTTCGTTCAAAAAAAAAGGAAGCAAAGAAAACCAATTGGGCACTCACCAACCAATCATGAAGTCCAATACTCTCTGTGTTGCTGCAACGTCAGCGGGGCTCATCGAGAACGGGTAGCTCCAGAAGCAGTAGACGTTCATGCCAACAACGCCCTTCTGCGTAGCCTGCAAGAACGATCATGTTGCCGATCTAGGTAAATAAGCTTGCCTGATCACTGGTATCGGCCGTACTGAATTCTGATCAACAGAAGATGATTGTTTATACCTGATACTTTTCTCTGTAGAGCTTGACGGCGGCGGCATGCGCCAGGATCGAGTGGTGGCCGACGATGTAGGGCTCCACGGTGGAGTTGCCCCCGGTGCAGTTGATCCCGAACGGCGCCGAGCAGCGGCAGGGCGGGAAGATGCCGCTGTCGTAGGCGGCGGCGGAGATGACGTTGGGCTCGTTCATGGTCGTCCAGTGCTTCACCCGGTCGCCGAACTCCCTGAAGCACACGTCCACGTATGCCGCGAAGTCCTCCCTGCACGCTCCAATTGAATTTGAACAGCATGGCTCAGGGTTCGTTCCAGTCATTGCATTGAGTGATCACTGATCAGCGAGAGATATCCATCTTACACGACCCTGGGGCTCAGCCATCCGTGATACTCGTCCTCAAGGATCTGAGGGAAATCCAGGTGGTACAGGGTCACATGTATCTCGATTCCTGCAGCATATTGATCGGTTCAGACAGTGTCATATAACTCTGTAATTTAATGGGACATTGTCAAGAAGAATTCGTGTCACTCTTAGGCCAGTCTCAGTGGAGAGTGTCACCGTACAGTTGCCAAGACTGCAAACTTTGAGAACTGTGCCAGGAGAGTGTCATCACCATGACATACTCTCTCATCCCATGACACTCCCTTCATAAATATCACTGTCATGTCAGCAAAATTGTTGATGTGACATGATATTTAATGCTCATGACACTACCACTGAGACTGGCCTTATTAGTCATTTGTTTCTGTGAATCTTCTGCATTCGTCACGGTTACCCCGTTTTACGAGCTCGTCTATCAGGTTGTTGTAGTACTCGAGTCCCTTTGGGTTGACGGGTCCTCTTCCTCCTGTACTCACATAATAAAAGGCGAAAAGGCCAATTCTCACGGTGAGGGGGTCTAAAACTTTGCTGGAAAAAGGTTAGGACAGTGTTCTTACTCGGAATAAGCCTGGACCAAGAAATGGAGAAGCGGTAGGCCTCGAGGCCAGTATCGCTCATCAACTTCACATCCTCCTGAAACAATTTGGATTGTATCCTTATTATAAGTAAAAGCACTGTTCTTGTGTAGCTGTGCATCACAGAACATAGTCAAGTATTCCAATTCTTGTGGTAGCAAACTTCAACTATGTATGGCTACCTCTTATCCCTGGTATAACTAAGTCTAGTTACGATTCTTCCTGATCAAGCCTCTTAAACTTCAGCTATCTGTTTTTAGAGGATTGCATAGATTTAAACGTAAGATTCATATTAACAGATTCACAATTAAAAAAACACTTTCATAATATATTTAACTATTTTCTAGTTAGAATCATAATTTGTATAAATATTGTACAGCACGTATCAAACTTTTCCTGAGTGTTTTCACCGAATGGAAGAGGTTTATTTTTTTGTTTATGATTTCTTAAGTCGTTAAGAGTTTTATATAGTTTATATTTGAACAATCCGCTAGGATAAAAACAAATTAGCAACCAAGATCTCCACCCCCAAACATTCCGATAAAAAAAATGTCGCTCACTTAAAAAATAAATCTTGGGAAATGGTGTAATAAAACTAAAATCCTTGGAGATTTGGATCTGTTTTTTTTTTCAGAAGATAACAACTGTTGGCTACTTGCAAAAAACGAAAGAAAAACACTCGGGAAATATTGAAAATCTAGTGGGTTTGGCCACCATAATTATTGTCACATTGAAGAATACACCATGTCCTAGCGAACCTTATATTTGATATCAGATAAAGTACGAGAAATTTACATAAGAATGATGTCATACACTTGTATCATATCAAGAGTCGAATCTGGCACTCCCTAGTTTCATTTCCATTGTTTGTCAACAAGGTATACAGTGACATGCTGAAAAGTTGTTACTAGCTAGTATGATGCAAGGAACAAACTGATGAGGCACATGGTCAAAGATCCAATCGAAATGGAGTGCAGACCTTGTATTTGTGGTAGCCGTCTGCGCCCAGATCGCCCGTGCTCTTGTCCGGCATCCTCCCTGTAGTCACAGTCAGGTGAATAACTCCAACAAGAGAGAGCTACAAAAAACCAAAACCCTAATCTCACAGACTATGTTAATTATATTTAGAGATCGATTCATGTACAAATTAATTCACCTTCATGAGTGAAAGTGTCCCAAATGCTTGGGCTCCTTCCGTCTTCATGGGTTGCCCCCTCGTACTAAATATACACAACAATCAAATTAAGAAAAGAAATAAATTACCACATACATCATGTTGGCAGAAAAGTCGCAAGAGATTCTGAATCATGTCCCTCCCCATGACAAAGCCTTTCCACATGCAATTGATGAAGTTGTACAGATTTACTGTTACCTGATACGCTGATGTGCCGGCCCCAAAGACGAAGTCTCTGGGGAAATCCTGCCTCGTGAATTTGAGAGCTCGACCTGACGTCTCGCCCTGCCATGGCACCACAAGAAGCAGCTGCAGCGACAGGAGGAAGAAGACGTGCCTGCAGATACTAGGAGCAGGGCCCCCCATGTCTCTCTTGAGTCTCTAGTGAGACATTCTGGCCGCCTCTTTCTCTGACGTTTGCTTCTCGCTCAATTGCCGTTTGCGGCTTATTTATGAACCTTCTCGATCAGTTTACATCCAACACGGATGGATGAGAGTGACGAACTGGATAGTCACATTCTATGAATGCTTATTGTATGAAAGTTTGCTATGGTACACCAATGACCTCTTAGGAGGTACTCCTTCCGTCCTAAAATATAAGTATTTATTGACTTTAAGACATCTTGACCATATGTATTATTCAAAAAATTATAGAAATATAAAAACAAATAAGTCATGCTTGAAATATATCTAAAAATAAAACAAGTCATAACAAAATAAATAATATATTCATTAATTTTTTGAATAAGACGTATGATCAAACGTCAACAAATGCTTACATTTTGGGACGGATGGAGTAAGAGGTCAACTTAGAGATCTAGGCCCTTCATTTTTTATATAGACAAAAACTAATTAAATTTTAACTTGTGCAGTAACTACCTGCAATGATCCCTATTATCCGGCGCACGCACGCACGCTTGCATGCAGTGTGCATATGGAGGTCGGAAAATCATGTTTGATTACTAATCATTGATTAGAAAAAAAAGAACATCGTAAATAATTTATGCAGTTCGATATGATGCCATTGCCTTTGATCAAATCGGCTTGAAATAACACTGGTTTCTAAAATTTTTTTGTACCAACGTTTTCATGTTGCCGTTTCAAAATTTTGTACACGTTCACTTCAAGTCCATCTATGGCACGTTAAAAGACGTTGAAATAAATAATGTCAGGTACGTGTCATGTGCACTTAGGGACCCATCACGTTCAAAATAAAATCAAAAGGCAGTTACACACGTATGCACCTTATGGTTGATTGGCCTAATGGATTAGATCTGACTAACGGATTTTACCTCTTTTTTTTCTTTTTTCAAATATCTAAAAAAAATTCTATGTCACGATTTTTTTATCCCAATGGTTAATGGCACTGTAGCAATAGCGGAGACACATTTGTGTAGCAATTTTTTGGTATGGAGAAATACTGAATTTATAAATAGACAACCGAATTTACGTGGTGCTCTCAAGTTAGCAAATCCGAGGAAAGCAGTTTGGCAGTGATAGTCATTGTTTTTACCGCCATGTCAGAAATTTTACCAATAGTGGAGACTTGAATAACGTAGGCACACTCACCTCTATGAACACGCGCACGCAACCCTACCACTATAAGTACCTTCAAGAGTGACTAAGCTGACTGATCTTAAGAGGGTGCTTGGATTCGTTTTAGTCCCATGACTAAAAGTAGTGGGACTAAAACTAGCTAGCCGCACCCATGCTTGGATCAAATACTAAATAGACTAAATGAGCATTTATTATCCTCCCTCTCCCCTAATCCTCTGTGGCCCAGGTCGCATTCCCACACGCGCCAGCGAATAGGAGGGGCGCCAGCGAATAGGAGGGGATGGTCTGTTTTAAATGAAGGGAGTTAAATGAGGAGAGAGAGGACTAATCCACATTTTAGTAGGGGTTCCCTTGACTAAAGAATTTTAGTCCCTCTTTAGTCAGGGGTGCTTGGAACTTTAGCCTCTCAAAGAGACTAATTTTAGTCCCTTGGATCTAAGCACCCTCTAAGATTGTGGAAGTACTGACACCTTGTAATTGACGGACACATAGGCCAATCACTGAAACAATAATAGTGCTGCTTAAAATCCTAAAATAAGTTTAGAAAAATGCAAGCATCGTACTGTGTCGAGGAATTAAATCTGGGTGGGCAGGTTACACCACAAAAAAGTTTAGCTACCTCGGTTCGGATACCTGGAAGCTTTGAGGTGGGCAACGAGAGTAAATCAGTGCAGTCTAATAATTTATACTCTCAGTTTGTTATTTCTCTCGGAAAAAACTTCAGAACCGTCAGTACTATCTGTTATTGGTAAACTGACAAAAAGTTAAAGAGTATACTCTCGTTGCCCACCTCAAACCTTCCAGGTTTGATTATTAACCTAGACGTGGTTTATTTTTTTCTTACCGACATGCTGGATTCATAGCGCAAAAACGAAAGCTCAACTATAATCAAAGTCCGAATAATATCCTAAACTATTATCAAGTTCATTTTAAAAACCCTCTATCTTTATCATTTGGTTCAAGTTAATCCCTAATAATACAATTTATCTTTTTTGTTTCTCCCATGTACAAGTTGAATTTTAGTTTTAAATTTTTGCAGGATTGAGGTGAACATCAAAATGCATGTAAGAGATATGTTATAGTTTTTTCATCATTAGTTCTATATAATTTCGTAGTCTAATGTTCAATTTATTATTAAATATTCTAATCTGCCAAAATAACGATGAAAACTTATGATGTATTTTTCAAACATGTCTAATGATGTCTACTATCATATTGCAAAATTTCAACTAAAAGTTTCACCTATGCATAGAGAAATAAAAAAATTATTAAGAGATAAATTGAACCAAATGACATAATTTAGATGCTAAACTAAAATAAACCATTGTTTAGGCGGCCAGACTTTGGTGATACTTTACGGAAGTAATTTGAACTTTTGTCAAAACGAAAAACATCCACTGGATGGGCTCGAACCTGGGATCCACGGGGATGGAGTGTAACTTTGAAATAATGAAGTATCAAAGATTTATTTGACCTATGTATGGCTACAAATTCAATGTTGTTGATGATTTTGGGCGTTTTTAGTGAAAATAACGAATTTTGTTAATTCAACTAGGGTACGGAATTTTATCCAGACGGAAATAGAAAACTTTATTGTTGGGTTTGGAGGGTCACGCGTCGGCGCGTACTCCCTCCGTCCCAAAAAAACAAGTCATTCTAGATGTTTTAGGACGGATTAACAAAATTGTAAAATGACCTTGATTGCCCATATTTTTTAGTCAGATTTGGTGCTAACCGACTGTTGCATGCCTACATGCACATGCAAACTTGTCAAATCGGGTAAAAGGACTTGTTTTATGGGACAAATTTTGAATCCCAAAACGACTTTTTTTTTTTGGACGGAGGGAGTACGTAGGAAAATCGAGGGGGAGCAGATAAACAACCGACAGGACAGAAGAAAGTTGGGGATTAATAAGGAAAACTACTTTTTTTTAGAGGAACAGGAGGGGCAAGCCCCTACCGATTAAACTTTATTGAAGGCATATAAAAGGAACCAATTTGAGTACTACAAGAAGTGAAAAAAAAAAACAACTCCAACTCAGTACAGAAAAAGAAAAGGAACCAAAAGAAAGGGAAATACAAATTGGAAAGCCCGAGCTCCATAATTTTTAGATATAATCATATACTAGTAGAGATGCTTTTTCATCTAATAAATCACATTAATTGGGAAAGAAAGAAGCATGAAACATCGTTTCTTTACATTGATGCATGCATGATGCATCATGGCGACTATTGGTAGTGCCTGCCTGTCTGTCTCATAATCCCCGTGGCGCTTGTGCTTCCGTGCTGTGGACTTGGGAAGGCTGCCCCGATCAACCGTGGCCGAACAAGATGTGTGAGGTAGAAATTGAAGAGACGAGAAAGTGGGAAAGCAAACAGGCGTGAGAAGTTAGACAACGAGGTACGCTATACATGTGATATGAGCACGGAGGCCGGAGAGAGCTGCAGTTGCACGGGTTGCAGTGATCCCCAAGGGCAATCTCGCTAGGACGGCCGGTTGCGGTTGAGCGGTTGGATGAAGGACGGAGTCAAGGACTCAAGGCTGTGCTAGGTCAGGATGCCCACACATCGGCACATATACAGCAGGAAAATCAAGGGGAGTAGACAAAAAACCTTTGGCATCAAATATATCACATTTAGTTAACAAAGAAATATGAGAACCATGAAACAGATTGATCACTGCCTGTCTACCTTTAACCCCGTGGCCCGTGGGCGGTGGGGGCTGGTGCTTCCGTGCTGGTACTTGCGGATGGGAAACCATCTTCTCCAAGAAACTTTGAATATTTGAGATTCCTACAATAATAAGTGGATGGCTAAAAATTATTGAGTCGCAAATAAAAAATGGCGCGTATAAAGAAGTTGTGAAGCCATAATTTTAGTGAATGCAAAAGGTTAAAGAAAAATATTGGTGTATATAAAAAAATATTGGTAAACACTGAGAAAATATTGGTTGATGTCAAAAAATGTTGATACCAATTGAAGAAAAAATATTCTACAATAAAAAATTAAGAAAAATGTTGATAAACACTAATAAAATGTTGGAGTACTCCAAAGCGTTGTTACCCTCTTGTGCTTATTGGACCACTGTTAACTTTGTTGTTGGGCAGCCCAATATGATGCTTATTGAGTTTAAAGATAAAAAAAGGCTAGTCGCCTTGCACAAGATATAAAGAAGCCCGTACAAACCAGCCATGGGAGGGGCCGCCCAAGGATATGTGCACGGGAGGGGTGGATCCACCCTAGAGACGA
Organism: Urochloa ruziziensis; assembly: GCA_015476505.1. Taxonomy (NCBI): domain Eukaryota; kingdom Viridiplantae; phylum Streptophyta; class Magnoliopsida; order Poales; family Poaceae; genus Urochloa; species Urochloa ruziziensis. The sequence goes on from WEIB01000265.1 coordinate 64,709, forward strand.
GATAGGGCGATCCCCCAGCTACTGGCCGGCGAGCACCACTAAAAGCAAAGCTAATAATTTAACCATTTGTTAGTTGTATATAATTTTATCATATCATTCTAAACCAATCTAACAAGCAACTCACTTAGCTTGTATAATCATTGGCTATATGGATGGTCTATAACATTAATACTTGGTTTATTTGTCTTCTCTCATTCTCTGTTTCCAGTTTATTGGAGCGCGTGTATACGGCTAAGGATGGAGATGGATGTCTGGACATCCGAAACATCCGTATTCGTATTCGATAAAAACGTAAATATGGATATCCGTATTAGTATTCGATTTTAATATGGATGTCAAATGGATGTATCCGAATTCGATTTCCGACAATTTTCTCTATCCGATTCCACATTCGTTTTCGAGAAAAATCCGAAACATTCGGCATTCGACATTCGTATTCGAGAAAAATCCGAAACATTCGACATAAATTAACTTCTCTTTTTAACTAACTATTAATTATAAATGATATAAACTGTTTAATCAATTTAAAAATTATCTACATGATAATTACTCATTATATTGATTATAATATTACTAATGGTATATAAAATAAACTTTAATTAACTTTAAGATGGACAATCATATCAATTTTAACTACTTTAATTTATTTATCTAATTAATAAATTATATTTTACTTACTAATGTACTATTTTCTTATTAAAATATTTTATATATTATGAAAAATTTTATATTTATATTTGTATATTTAATTATTCAAATATATATAACATACATGAGATATATACACATAATTTACTCTTAAAACAATCCATAAAGTGAATTAATACAAACTAAGACATTTTCTGTCAAAATCAACTAAATATCCGAATGCGAATCCGAATTCGAACTATTCGTTTTGTATTCGTATTCGATAAGATTCGTATTCGTATCCGAATTCGAATTAAAATGTGGTAAATAGTGGTATCCGAATTCGAATCCATTCGTATTCGATCCGAATCCATCCTTATATACGGCTGAGAGCCGACCGCAAGCTTGCAGCCAGCTTCTTTTCTCTCTCCACATATCCCTCTTCCAAGTCACCATAATCTAATGTCACAGCTCATTTAGCCTTCCTATATCATCCTATTATGTTTACCCTAAACCCTCTATTTCTTCAGAAATTTGCCCATCTACCGCCTCGGCTACTCGTTGCAAGTGCCATAAGGTGGGCTTTGGAGAGCCTATGTTTTGGCCCAGGAAGCGGACCCCACACAACCACAGCCCAGGTAAGAACTAAACCCTTTCATTCCCAATTCACCATCCCAATTTCTCCCCCACGCCACACACGAGTCTTCTCCGTCGTCACCCCCTGCTTCCGCTAGGCCACTGTTATGTGCGGTTGGATTTTGAAATTCCAATAGACTAATGCCCAATTTGGGTGAGGCAATACCAAAGATGGGGCAGATCAAGGCTTCATGCGAACTTAATCACTAATCACTAAAGAGCATCACTATTGTGTTGATACCTCCTTGCTGCACTTGATGCTATCATATAATAGATGGATCATCGGTTCAATGAGGTACCATCAAGGTTACTTGATAGGGACCCCTACAAAAATGGTGCAGAGAAGGCCCAATCTTTATGGCGGTAGGTTCTGTAACAAGGATAACTTGCTGCAAGCAGCAATAAGTAGCTTTATACCTGACAAAGGTTTGGATGCGACCAATCGATGGGGAGAGAGGCACCGAAACCTTGAGGACTTTGACTCGATCTTCGAACGATCGCAGAACCACAATCCGGGTGTAATACCACACAAAACGCCACAGCCGAACTGGCAACCGTAGAGCGCAGATTACGGGACTACACCACACAAAACGCCACAGCCGAACTGACAACTGTAGAGCACGGAGTAGAGGACCTCAGAGAGATTCTCTTCACAAGTCCAAGAAGAACGAGGAAGAGCAAGGGTGTGCAAGGCACTCAGCTGCTCGGCAGCAAAATGAGGAACGAGTATATAGGCAGGATTTATACTAGGAACAACCCTTCTAGTTGGTCTTGAGATAGGAGTGAACTGAAGTTATAACGTCTAGGAGGTGGAAGGCCAACTGGTGGAAGCATTGGTGAAGTCTCCTAGGTTCTCATGCATCTTGTGAGCTTCTGTGGAGCCTTTGATAAATTGACAATTACTCCTAATTTGGGAAGTCTAAATGATGTGCCGGTTATTGCATTGGAAAACGGACTTAAAGCTCGTTCCAACCATGTATATTAAGACCCCCATCTTTTCCCGAGATGGTACAGATTTTGACGAGAAGTTGAAGCATTTGTAGCTGTCTTGGAAGCCTCCCGTAACCTTCTACTTCCTTTGTGTAACCCAGCGGGATTCCTTATTGTATGAACCTGAGTAGAAGTAAAGTACGCGACTTAGGTAGTATAACATTCTCATCAATATTAAAGTATAACTCAGAGAGGAAAGCATGCAGCTCTTGTTGTAGCTTCTTGACGCGTAGCTTCTTGACACGACTACGTGTAACCGGTCCTTCATACACAGGTGCTTGTGTATCTAATGCTTGGTGTTGTGTAACCGATGTTGCACTTGTGTCTTGCTGTGTAAATGGAGCTAGGCTTTGTGTAACCTCATTTGGACTTGGTGTAACCAGTGGTAGAGCTGTTGTAGCAATAGGCATAACCAGCGTATCCGATGCATATGGTGTAACCAAGGTATCCGAGTTACAGATGCTTGGGATGTCCTCATCATTACTTGTTGGTTTTTCTTGTCTTGATCCAAGACCTACTCGTTCTATAAGTTTGATGTTGAAAACATTGCTCGACCAACCGATATTTATGATGAAAATTTCTCATTTGTTCATCGTTCTAATATTAGGTCGGCGGTTGCGATGCTGACGGTACAGACCGGGCAGGCTAGGCCGCGAAGGGAGCTGGGGCGGGCCGCATGGGCACATGCTCGGTTGGGGCAAGCGTGGGCCTGGTATGGCCTGCAGCCCAATCAAGTGTCTGCCAAATTGTATTTTGGAAGCATCTTTTATCTGAAATGTTGCATATCTTAGAAAATCTTCTCTAACTTTTTATAGACTCTGACAAAAATGTGAGTCTCCAGGTTTGATCTAGACCTGACACAAACAATTTTAACTTGATATTTATTTCTTGGTAAAGTCTGCCATGTGCTTTTCTCATTGAGAAGTTGGAATAACCATTTGTTGAGAAGACATTTATTTTTTATCCCGAGATTTGTTATTCTCGGACCCCTTGATCAGTCTTTAGAACGATACATGATATAGCATTTTGCTTGACGGTATTTTCGTTTATCATTGTTGCCTTGCCAAAAAAGCCTATCTACAAAAATCCAGTCTTTGAGAGTCTTTTACCCCTATGCCATTAAGAAAGATGGCGTAGGCTTTGTGCCACAAAAAAGTTTGGAGTCAACTGTGTGCCATGAGCCCAACTTTGGTTTACCTGTGCGCCATTCCGTCCATCATCTGTTAGAATTTAGCCCTGACAGGTGGGACCTACCGATGAAAATGACCTCTCTGCCCCTGGCCTTTTCTCTCCATGGCAAATGGGACCCACCTGTCATCCCTCTCCTCTAGCCCGTTTCTTTTTCTCGGTCTTTTCTCTCCTGCTCGCGACGAACAAACGCTGGGCGCGCCGGGCCACGCCGCCGGCGCGGACACCGGGCGACGCAGGGCAAGGCCGCCACGGGCGCGTGGCCAGGCCTCCGGCGCGGGGCGGGGCCGCCGGGTGGCGCAGGGCAAGGCCGCCACGGGCGCGCGGCCAGCCGGCCTGGCCGCCGGCGCTGGGCCGCCGGGCGGCGCAGGGCAAGGCCGCCGGCGCTGGCCAAATCCAGCGCGGACGCGTGGCCGGGCCGCCGGCGTGGGGCGGGGCCGCCGGGCGGCGCAGGGCAAGGCCGCCGGTGCGGCCGAGGGCTGGCAGCGCACGGCCAGGGCGCCGGTGCGGCCGAGGGCCGGCGGCGCACGGCCAGGCCGCCGTAGCGTGGGGTGGAGGGCGGGTGGGAGACGGAGGGAGGGAGGTAGGAGATGGACATGGGGAAGAAGAGGAAGGGAGGTTAGGGATGACAGGTGGGCCCCGCAGCATAGAAGGGTAAAACAGTCAATTCACTCCTCCGTTAGCCTCTGTTACTCCTCTTTCCGTCCAAAATGGCACACGGATAAAACAAAGTTTGGCTTATGGCACACACGTGTCTTCAAACTTTTTTGTGGCACACAGGTAACCGCCATCTTTCTTAATGGCATAGGGGTAAAAGACTCAGTCTTTGAAGAACACCCTTTAGGATCTCAAAAAATTGACATCATGAACATTGGGAGGCTATACAGAACTGAGTTCAATTAATCTACTTTGATACAGACAAATGTTTGGCCTTCTAAGTATTTAGTTTACATTTGAATCTCAAAAAATATGAGAATGTAAAAAAAAGAAGATATGAAACATTATTTTCGTCTTCGCTCAAAAGTCATTATTTTCCTAAGCTATATAAGACTATATAAGCCTCAAATAAGCTCATTATTGTGTAGCATATGACTTGCATCAGTACTGATCATGCTTTCTATGTTTATTCCGACCTCACTCCTCAAGAATTTGGAATACCAGCGGGCAGAGAGTTTCGGCTGCCTTGGCAGATCTGGATCCTTAAAATCAACATGATGGAGACCATATCGCAAATAATAGCCTCCCAACAGCTCAAATACATCCAGGAATGACCAAACAAAATAGCCCTTCACATTGGCTCCATTCCTGCAGTAACAAAAAACCAAAAAAGTTTACACAACAATTTAATGTTTGGGGAAAAGAATACCATCTTCCTTTGTCCATGACTACAGAGAGCAGAGAACATGTATACCTTAGTGCGGTGAGGGTGCTGCCAATGTAGCCACTCAAGTAATCTACTCTCTTATGGTCCTGAATTAAGTCATCGTAGGTCGCCCCATATCCTATATATAATGAAAGGCAAGAACAAAGAGGAATTAGTTCTACAAAAACACCAAATATAATACCGATTCAATGACCCTGTTTGGTTCTGCAGAATTTGCAGATCAGGTACTAGCACTGCGTAACACATGGCTATTCTTGGTATCTGGAAAGATTTCAATCCAATATATTCCTAAGGCGGAACAATAAATTGGTTGTACTCATAGTAATGTGACAGGCTCTAACAAAAAATGCAGCGCAGTTCAGTAGAATATCACTTGCCATTTTCTTGCACATAGACAGGAATGTTCTTGTAAGTGTTGCTGAGGTACTCGAGCATACATTGCAGCCCATGGGGATCACTAGGCATATTGTATGGAGTAAACTGTAGCAAGCGAATAATAAACTCTTATCAGTTTGACTAGCAAAAAAGCAACAGGAAAACATCACTGCTTTTGGTGAGATGCAGTTCAGTTTAGTTACAATAGGAAAGAGCAAGCAAAATTCAGTGAGGGACTCGGGGATAGTTCAAAGGATACCTGATCTTTGGGCGGATCACTGGTAGAAACTGCAACAACAGACAGGCAGAACATGGTTACAATTTTCAAACAGGTAAACAAACTGTGCGCGTTTCACGAAAGAATGCTCTTGAGCCTTCGTTATAGATAAAAGAAGCTGCTACTCTTATATATCTGAAGATGCAACCATGTGTATGTGTACTGAATTGGCTTCATTAAACTCAAGATTACACTTACACCTGAAGGTAGCGGCTATATCAGCATTGTAGTCCTGGAGCCCGGTATCTGCACTGTTTGGTCGGTTGCCTACGTACACTGAGGTGTACTGGTTTAGGCCAATGAAATCAGTCGTCCCACGGATCATCTCCGACTGCTCTTTGGTAAATTTTGGGAGCCGGGACCCAACTATCCTCTTCATACTTTCAGGATAATCCCCATGTACCAAGGGGTTTATGATCCTATACATACACAAAGCAATGCCTAGTCATCTTCTGAACGAATCTGTGTTCTGTGCTGAGTTGTTAAGAGGGAAACGTAAGTAGTAATTTGGAAGCCAAAAAGGGCACTGAGCTCTAACCAGCCAATCGTGAAGTCCAGTGATCTCTGAGTTGCTGCCAGGTCTGCAGGGCTCGTCGAGAATGGGTAGCTCCAGTAGCCGTAGGCGTTCATGCCAACGACGCCCTTCTGCGTAGCCTGGTACTTTTGTCTGTAGAGCTTGACAGCGGCGGCGTGCGCCAGGATGAAGTTGTGGGCGACAATGTAGGGTTCCACAGTGGAGTTGCCCGCGGTGCAGTTGATCCCGAACGGCGCCGAGCAGCGGCCGGGAGGGAAGATGCCATTGTCGTAGCCGCTGATGGAGATGACGTTGGGCTCGTCTATGGTGGTCCAGTGCTTCACTCGGTCGCCGAACTCCCTGAAGCACGCGTCCGTGTACGCTGCGAAGTCCTCCCTACAGGCTCAGGATTTCAGCTCCCTACCCACCTGAATGAACAAATATTGATTGCATCGAGTGTGATCACTGATCAGACAGAGATCTATTTCTTACACGATCCTGGGGCTCAGCCACCCGTGGTACTCGTCCTCCAGGATCTGAGGGAAATCCATGTGGTACAGGGTCACGTGTATCTCGATTCCTACAGCACATTCAAAACAGAGAGCTCCTCAGTTGTGAATCGTGATGTAATGATGGGAACTTCGTCAGAAAATTGTCATTGTGTTTTTTTTTTCTTTTATGTGAATCTTCTGCATTGCAAACAGAGTAGACTTGCCCCGTTTTACTAGCTCGTTTATCACGTTGTTGTAATACTCCAGGCCCTTCGGGTTGATGCGTCCTCTTCCTCCTGTGCTCATATAATACAAGATGAAAACACCAATTTTCAGGGTGAGGGGGTCTGAAACTACTTTGGAACTTTCCCCGGAAAGGTTAGGACAGTGTTCTTACTTGGAATAAGTCTGGGCCAAGAAATGGAGAAGCGGTAGGCCTCCAGGCCAGTATCACTCATCAACTTCACATCCTCCTGAAACAGTTTGCGATGTGTCGTTATAACTTACAAGTAAGTGTAGTTGTGCATCCCAGGACTTTGTCAAGTACTCTAATTCTTGTCCAGTTGTAGCAAACTTCAATTACATTCTTGCCAAGTACTCTAATTCCTTAAGGAAAAACACAAAACAGACATCTTGGTCCTCCAACTTTGTTTAAAGGGCAAGTTCATCCCTCAACTTTTAAATAGACCAATCTAATCACTCGACTCTTGATTTTGGGTCGAATGCGTCCTTGTGCTATGTAGTACTCCGTATTGGCACAAGATTAATGTGAAATGTTCCTTTTACCCTTAGCTCATTCTTCCCCGCCTTAATTGTGTGTCCCGGCCATTGGCGTGGTTGCTGGTGCTATCAATCTACTACTTGTATGGACGAGTTGAGGTGGGATTGACATGATACTGTTTGTGGCTTGCTTGCCGAGCAAAATTGGAGCAAAGCAACTGTAATTCTTCCTTACTTGGCGATCAGCGTTGAGGCGAGACAGAGAGTGTGCTACATGCTTGTGCCTTGTACATTTTTTTTCTTGCTTCCTTTTGCGTCGAAGATGAAAGGAGAGCTTATTGCAGCTGCATGCTCGAGCAAGGAAGAGCATAGAGCTAGCTAGTTCGAAGTTTGGGTAGGAGACTGGTCTGCTCAATCAGATGGTGGCTATGTTCATAGTTTGGGTAGGAGCAGAGAGCAAGGAAGAATGTGCTAAGGATAAAAATGACTTTTTCACATTAATTTTATGCCAATATGGAGCACTACATCAGCACAAGGACGCATTCGGCCAAAAATTAAGAGTCAATGGACTAGATTGGCCCATTTAAAAATTGAGAGACGAACTTGACCTTTTGAGTAAAGTTGGAGAACTAAGATGCCTATTTTGCCTTCTTATAAATAAATCCATTTACGATTCTTCCTAGTTAAGCTTTTTAAACTTCATTTATCAAATTTTAGAAGATAAAACAGATTGAAACATAAGATTCATTCATGTTAATAGATTCCCAACTTTAAAAATCATTTCATATTGTATATATTTAAAACCATAAATTCGTATAAATATAGCACAACACACATATAATATTTCCTACAGAAAGGTCTGACCATGAGCAGTTGGCCTTCCCGCGCGTGCACAGAAGATAGCAATCCAACTAGCAATCCAGAGTTGGTTTGCTATATTTACTAATCCAGGATAGAGTTTTAACAAATTTGTTAAAAATTTTAGATATAGCAATCCATATAGCAAATCTGCTGGAGCAGTTTTTTTAGTGATTTTTAGGAATCTTGACAATTTTTAAGTATAGCAATCCATTATATCTATTCTCTTGGAGATGCTTTAAGAAACAAAACTTGTGGAAGATAAATCCCTAAGGGAACGGAAAAGTACTGTTTATATGGAAGCATGCATAGTCTCAGTCATGGTTTTCAAGTCGTCGCTTAGGCGTCTGAGCGGTAAAAAAATCAAAGCGTCGCGGTCGCCTAATGATCCACACGTATGGCGTCCGTGTGCTGTCCAGGCGGTCGTGGCGTGAAGAAATTAGCTCCCACGTGTGTCTTCCCGCCGTTTGTCTGCTCCACCAGCGCTTCTCCCTGCTCAACACCAGCCGATAGGAAGCCTGCTTGCCTCTGTTCTGGCCGCCTCCAACAGTAGCTTGTCTGCTTGTGCTTTGTTTATTTGTTATATGCTGAAGATGATGGTTGGAGCCGCACCCTGATAGTCTATCGTGAGTTTACAATTATGTGCATTATTTTATTTGCTAATTGCTTTGTTTTATTTGCTAATTGCTCAGTTCTATTTGCTTATTTTACCCGCTCATGGCTTCATAAGGCGTCGCCTCGCCTCGCGCCTTAAACGCCTTGGCGGCTAGGCGGTAGTGTCTCGCCTCGCCTCGCCTTACCGCTTTAAAAACCATGGTCTTAGTTCATTGCTAAGCCACTGGGGGTGTGTTTAGATGGAGAAAAAGGGATAGAAAGTACGGACTGTTTCTATGAAAGCGTGCATAGAAATAGAAATAAACTGACACGGTTCTCTAAGTGGATAAATTTTCGTGAAAAGGGAACCTTTTGTTGAATCTAAGGCAGTCTCAGTAGTAGTTTCATGGGCATTGAATAGCCTATCATGTCACTATTTTTGATGATGTGACAACATAATAATGAAGAGAGATGAAATGAGTTTTATGGTGATGAAACTCTCTCTACGCAGTTACTTAGACATCTTGTGTCTTGCATGTAACCTAGGAAACCATGAAAGATAAAACTATGCATTAAGAAAGGGATGTTTCATCACAGTTTCAAACATTTTTTTGATGTCGTGTCACTCTAGATAAATGTGTCCATGGCCCTGTTTAGATGTTTCGTTAAATTTTTTTCGAGTATGTCGGGCACACATTTGAAGTATTAAATATAGACTAATTATAAAACTAATTACAGATTCTGTCAATAAATCGCAAGACGAACCTAATGAGTCTAATTAATCTGTCATTAGCACATGTTTACTGTATCAATTTATTGTCTAATCACGACCTAACTAGGCTCATTAGATTCGTCTCGCGAAGTACACTCCATCCATATAATGGGTTATTTTTTTCGACTACATTTAATATGCCATGCATGTGAGGGAACGTACTCGAAAAAAATTTCGCGAAACATAGGGCCACGAAACTGCACTGAGACTAGCCTAAACAGGCCTGAGCTGAGCCAAGCCCCTCGGCGTCTAGTCCTAGTTGAGGTCAAGCAGCATGTGGGCCCCACCTTAGTCGGCTCCCTTCATCCTTCAATGCAGAGCTACAATTATTTTCTGCTCTATACTTTGCTTGGCGGCAAGAAATGGCAAAGTAATGTCAATGTCTCGAGACTATGCGGCATCTATGGCTCAAGATCCTAACTCCTCTTGACGCAGACCGGTAGAGAGCGGTGGTTGCACTGTCTTTTTTTTTTGAAACGAACGGTGGTTGCACTGTCGGATTGCGGTCAGTCGCTCTTCTACGGCTCGCCGCCCCACTCAAAGACGTCACTTGTATGTTTGCTTCCTCGAAAGTGCAGGTTTCAAGTTCTGATCGAGACCTCCGAGTACTCTTGAATTTGAACGTTTTTACTCAAGTCAAAGTACCTAGTCCTTTATAGTAGCTCAGAAACTATATCTTTGATTGGGATGGTTGATCCCAAACCCTGTCCTTAAGTAAAAAAATGGAGACTATTGGTTCACTGTCCGAACATCACTAATCTAGCCGATAGCACGTTTTCATATCACGTCAGCCAATCGAAATGGAATGCAGACCTTGTATTTGTGGTAACCATCTGCGCCCAGATCGCCCGTGCTGTGCTTGTCCGGCATCCTCCCTGCAATCACATCCAGTGGAATAGCTCTAATTAATAATATACTGCTTATAATTACAATGACCCAGCACGGTTCTCAGTTATGCTTCGACTATTTATTTATCTTATATTATACTATAAATCTAATCATTTCAAATTTGTATTATAAAAATAAAAATCATTAGCTAAATTGTGGGTCAAGATTGTAAAATTTGAATATTAATTTGTGTGTGCGCCTTATAAATCAAAACGGAGGGAGTAAAAAGCCAAAACCCTATACTCACATAAAGATGCTACAAGAGTCGATCAAACTCGTAGAAAAATACATGATTAAACAAATTAAGATCACCTGCATGAGTAAACGTGTCCCAGATGCTTGGGCTCCTTCCGTCTTCATCAGTTGCCCCCTCGTACTAAACATACACAACGATCAAATCAAGCGAAGAAATCAAGCCCTCCCAAGGCCAAAGCTTTTTCCACATATATGGAATTCATGAAGCTGCAGATCTGATCTTACCTGATACGCTGATGTGCCCGCCCCAAATACGAAGTCCCTGGGGAAATCCTGCCTCGTGAAGTTGAGAGCTCGAGCTGCCGTCTCGGCCTGCCATGGCGCCACAAGAAGCAGCTGCAGCGATAGGAGGACCAAGACGTGCCTGCAGATACTACGAGCAGGGGCTCCCATGTCAGTCGAGTCTTCTGTGAAACCTGGCCTCTTCTCTGGCGTTTGCTTCTCGCTCTATTGGCTTGCGGTATGAACCTTCTCGTTCAGTTTAGTCAATTCGGCTGCTTGCGGGCGAAAGCAAGCTCCAGCTAGTGCGTGGCTGCCTCCACGTGTATTTACGTTATGTCAGATTTCAAAGCGACGTGGGCAAGCCGTGAGACAGTGGTGGATGGCTCTACAAATGTCAAATGACAGTTCATTTCGCCGGCTTCAGACGGGCGCACCGCTTCCCCCTCTCTCACGTTTTCCCTTTTTTCCGCGTTAGACTATGATGACATGTCCTACCCATCCATGTGCTAATATGACTTTATAATACTTGCTCTTACAACTAAATGGTGATTGTTTTTTTAGCAGACCAAATGTTGATTGTTGATAGGTACACGTTAATCAGTGGGGGCCTTCCAGTCCTATTTTCTCAAAATAAATATGGATTGACGGTAGTTAGTGCTCTATACTTTGAGTGAAGGAAACGTGTTTCCCGAAAGCCACGCATGTAAGGTGTTGACTGCTGATTGGTACAAGTTAATCAGTAGGGACCTTCCTGTCCTATTTGCTCAAAATAAATATGGATAGGTGATAATATATACTCCCTCCGTTCCTATATATATATAAGTCATTCCAAGTTTCTTGGGGAGTCAAACTTTCTCAACTTTGATCAAACTTATACAATAAAGTATTAACATTTATGATATCAAATAAGTACCATTAGATTCTTCATTAGATATATTTTCATAGTATATAGCTATTCGGTATTATAAATCTTTAAAGTCATCTCTATAATTTTGGTCAAAGATAAAATAGTTTGACTCTTCAAGAAAGTTGGAATGGCTTATATTTTAAACGGAGGGAGTAGTTATCAATCGGTAATAAATGGCCCGACGACAGTGACGGAAACCTGTTTCTCGAAAGCGACGCATGTAAGGTGTTGTCTCTACAAATATATTGAAATGGAGGGGTATATAATTATTTTTAGAGACAAATTTGCCTTTTTTAATCACACACTACAGACGCAGACTCGCATAAACACACACACGCATACTCGCCCGTACGATCACACGCACATAACTCTACCTCTATGAGCACCTCCGAAAAACTGAGCCGGCAAATCCTCGAGATTGACGAAGTCATCACTGGCGCTTCGTTGTCGACGGGCACGTCGTCTATCACTAAAAAGAATAGCGTCGGTTAAATCTTGCAATAAATCCATGAAAATGCGAGCACGTTTCCTTCACTTAAAATAATCATATACCTTTCACTTTCTTTAAGACGAATCACGTTGTCTGGGATAATATAAGAAAATAAAGGCTCATTTGGTTAATCCCTCCTCAAAGAGACTGGAGAGGATTGAGGTGATTTTAATTCCTAAAAATATTCAATTTCTCCTAATTTTATTTGACCCTGTTTAACCCCCTCAAACCGAAACCGCAATAGTTGAATCTGCAAATTTAGTGTGGTTACCTAGAGCAGCTTTAGCATCCCACTAAACAGCCTCCTACTATAATATAGAAGGCCTATCTAAATAAGCACTCTAATTGTATTGATTTTGAGAGGCATCCAAATCTGCTCACAGCCCTCTATTCCTATTCCTATGAGCTCTCTATCCATGGACCCACACACCCTTCTTCGTCCTCCCTCCCTCAACGGCCCGATCATGTGCTAGTGTGGCCACCTTGCGACGCGCTTGCCTCGTCGCACTGCCAGTCGTGCACACACTAGCCACCCGGTCCAGCACCGTGGAACGGAGGGAGAGAGAAGGGAGTGTATCAAAAAAGAGAAAAAAAGCATTAGCAAGTGGGTCTCGCCTGTCAGACGAAAATGGAGGTTGTGCAGAGGCTATATAAGAGCAACTCCAAGAGATTCTCTAAATCCTTCTTGATTGCTAATTTTAAAGATTTTGATTAAAAATGTACCTTTCAACAGCCTCTCTATTTGGTTACTCAAACATAGTCACTCTCTACTCCGGATTTCTCGCTAGCAAAATATAGAAAAGAGAATAGCTCCCTAGAGTGCATGCAAGATATAGAGAAGCTGTTGGAAAATATAAGATATAGAAAACGATTTTTATGCAAATGACTCTTTAAATGATGATTTAGAGAGTGATTTTTAGAGAGACTCTTGAAGATGCTCTAATAATCAAGTTGAGAGAACTAGAAATAGGGTAATACTAGACATATTTAGAGGGTATCGGTGGAGTTAGTATAATACGACAATTTTTCCGAGTATGAAACCAGCAACATAGGAAACTTCTAGAGAAATATCTACAAGATAGATATGGTACGTACTCATTTTGTCCGCCATTGCAGGGCATATTTTGATTAAAAAACTCAACTTTTATGTCATGACTAACAATTACTCAAAGTTTAGGCACATTTATTTAATATATATAAAATTGCACGAACAGATTTGTAATCAAGATAATTTTAAGACCATTGTAGCAATTAATGGTTATTTTAAGAGAAACTAGTGATTAAGATCTACTTTAGAGATCCTTTGTCAAAATAATACTTACACTATTATTGCATTGCTAGGCTCCAACCCATAGTGTCTTTAGATAGTTTCTTTATTATCATATAAGCAAAAAATCACTTTGTAAACTATACTCTTACTACCCGTTATTTCTCGACGTGGTTTCTTAATAAATTCATCGTCTCTGCTCTCTGCCAATTATATCTATTATCTATCTATCATAAAGAAGCCATTATTTCCCATACAAAGTTTGATAATGTATAGTAAATAGGTTCTCGTGTTAAAACTGGCTTTCATGCAAGATCAAGTTTGTTTCTCCTATCTTATTTAATATAGTGCCACATAAACTAAAAGTCTTATACAGGGATCCAATAGGCTAATGGAACTTTAAGGGCGAACGGTAGAAGGCCACCTACCAGTCGATTCCCAACTGTCCAAGCTCCCTTTCCTTTGTATAATTTATTAAAAAACTATTTGTGTAAATTTTTTGTAAGACATTTAAACAAAGTTTACATGGATAAAAAACTTTCAAAAAATTAAAAAAAAACTATACAAAAATAGTGTGTACAATTTTTTAAAATTTATAGAAAATTGCCCTTTCCTTTGTATAATTTATTAAAAACTATTTGTGTAAATTTTTTGTAAGACATTTAAACAAAGTTTACATGGATAAAAAACTTTCAAACAATTAAAAAACTATACAAAAATAGTGTGTACAATTTTTTAAACTTTATAGAAAATTGTTTGAAAAGGTTAGAAAACTTTGGAAAAAGTTTTGAAGAAAATTTGCGAAATAAAAATTAAAAAAACATGTGGGACCCATCGGTGGCGCCGCTCGTCGCAGAGTCCGACACGTGCCGTCGTGCACTGGGGAGTCCTCCCCGAGCCGACCGGCTCCGCTGCACCGGCACTCGGCTCGTCGGGGAGGCCACCGCCCCGCAGCCGCCCGCTAGCTGGGGAGGCTGCTCACCTACAGCCCTACAGGCCTCCCAAGGGGGGACGCCATTTGCCGCTCTCCTCCAGGTTGCCCGCCCCACGCGGCCCCTTCCATGGTCAACCGCCCGCCGAGGACTAAAGATGGCAACGGGCACGAAATATCCGCGAACCCGCGGGTACCAAACCCGATGGGCGCGGATTCGGATCTACGTTTGTACCCGCGGGCACGGGCGCGGGCACAGACCTAAACCCAATGGATATCTGCTAACGGATCTAGAAATATGATATCCGCGCCCGCATATCCGCTAGACCCGCAAACAATGCTGACATGTAGACCCCAAACATGTGAAGTATATATACAGAAGTTAGGGTTTCTCTCCACCTTCTCATTTTCCCCTCATCTGGCCGCCACCCCCTCTCCCAGTGCTGACCGACACCTCCCCAGACCCCATCCCTCTTCTGTCTTCTCCCGATCCAGATCGGGATCGAGGCATCGAGCGGCGCCGCCCTCCCTCCAGCAGTCCAGCGCCGCCGGCCGTCATTCCCTCTGCAGCCCCGTCCGTCCTCCCTCTCCACTCTCCAGCGCCGCCCTCCCTCTCCTCCCCCGGCAGCCCTCCCTCTCCAGCGCCGCCGCCCTCGCTGTGCAGCCCCGGCCGCCCTCCCTCTCCAGTCTCCAGCGCCGCCACCCAGGTAAGGGAAAGGGACTCCGCCGCCGCCGTTCCCCATGGTCCGAGCACCCCTCTCACCTCTTCTTGTGCCTGCGCAGGATCACCACCACTCCACAAGCCGATTCTGACCGTGAGGAGCGTGAGACCGAGGCCCCAGCGATGACTCCGCGAGCGCCATCTCCGTTGACCGCCGTTCGTCATCGCACGCCATCAACGAAAACAGACCGGTGAGCTGCGTCTCCTCCTCCTCTCTCTAGGTCCAAACCTCGTGCTTGTTACTGCACCATGGAAGAGTTCAGTAATTACTATAGGGTAGTTTGTTGTTTGTTAACAAAATCATATTTTTCTTATTTTGCCTACTTCTTTATGCAGCTGCAATGGCCAGTAACTCTCAAGTGCCGGTTGGAACTTTTATGTATGGCTGTTGTAAGCCAATTTGAGAATCTGTTGCATTTGCATGTTATCTATAACTGTAAGACTTATTTGTATGGTCGTATGGGCACTTTTGTTGGTTGCATTATGCATTTGAATATTTGGTACCAGTTGAATAATGACTCTTATGTTGAACACTTAGTAAACTTTGCGCTGTAATATGTGTTGAAATGTTGTTGTTTTGCGGGTGCGGGTATGCCCGCGGATATGAAATATCCGCGGATGACGGGCGCGGGTATGATCTTGTGCCCGCAGCGGATAGCGGGCGCGGATGCGGGCACGGGGATCAGCATGCGGGTGCGGATATCTGAAGTTTGTATCCGCGCGGATTTTGCCCGTTGCCATCTTTACCGAGGACCCCACGAAGCCAGCGGAGCTGGCGGCCCCTCACGCTGGATTTGAGCTTGAAGGTACGAGTAATTAATGGAAGCGTGAGGAGATGAAGAACGCATATAGGGCACGTGGCGGGGCCGTTGGATTGTGGGGCCAGCTGGTTCCAGGGGCGTGGACGCGTGGTCCGGGATTGACTGCTAGGACGACATGAAACCAGGCAACTGCAAATAAGGCCTGTTTAGATTTTTTAAAACCATGTTTTTTATGAAAAGTTATCAACCTAAAAACATAGTGTCAATTAATTTCTATCTTTATACACGTTCCCATAAAAACAATACTTTTTGTACTTTTAATCTCTTTTTTACAATCTACACACAGCCTTTGTGATCAATTAATGCTATGAAAATCATTCTCTTGGATGTTGCGACTATTAAAAATTAGACAATTGCTGCAGTAAATTTCGAACTAGATTAAACATGACAAGCATCAAACCTAGCATGCTAGTAAAAATCAATCACAACATCATGATCTCAACAAAACATGATGAAAGAATAGATTAGATCACAATGTACATATTGAATGGGAACAATCGTGATGAGAACGGTGCTGATGGGATGGCGATGGTGTTGTGGACAGATCCCGGTGCAGATCACAAAAGCGAGCGGTTCCGAAAACCTATTCTCCCGTTCGCCGGTGTACGTCAGCGCTTGGGATGAAGTAGACTACGGTAACGATGCAGCAACGAGAAGAGTCAACACCCATAACTTGATGAATACATGTGTTTTCGATTGAGGCCGATAGGCTACATATATATAGGAGATCCCACAATCTGTGATGACGAGCGGTGCTTGCGGGACGACGACGGTGTTGTGGACGGATCCCAGTGCAGGATCACAAGAGCGAGTGGTTCCAGAAACCTACTCTCCCTTTCGCCGGTGCTCGGGATGAGCAGACTGCAGAAGTGGTGTTGTTTTCGATAGAGGCCGATAGGCTGCATAAGTAGGATAGCCCGCAATCTCACGTCGTGATCTAAACCGATTATGCGTCTGCGCCCATCGCCACGCCACACCCCGCCCGGCAAGGCGAGGCGAGACGAGAGAGCGCATGTGGAGCTTTCCTTCTCTCCGGAGGAGTGAAGACAAGCTTCATACTTATATTGGTCATCCTCCTTTTCTATTAGCAATGTGGGACTAGACGTTTACACCATTTTTTTCATATACACATATACTTCTAAGATTTATTGAATTTCTAAAATTAGCAATGAGTCAAGTCCAATATTTCATCAGGTCTGCCCTCATAAAATTTTATTATAAGTTCCACAATCCTACACCAAACGGTAACAGTTTGACGAGCAGGACTAAACTCGGCCATGTTTAGTTCCTCCATAAATTTTTTTTCACCTCTCATATCAAGGAATCTTACCTGCATGGAGTAGTAAATGTGGACGAAAAAAGAACCTAGTACATGGATGGAGCGTATTTCGCGAAAAAAATCTAATGAGCCTACTTAATCCATGAATTTGCAACAGTAATCATCAGTTAATCATGGTTTAATTACCTTCTAATTACCTTTATTAGATTCGCCCAGTAATTAGTTTTATTATTAGTTTATATTTACTATTTCTAAATAATATTTTTTACTTTATAAAAATTTTGTAAAATGAACTGAACACGGCCAATACGGCCACTGCAACTCGCATGACGAACAGGTCTGTCTCGTTTGCTTGCTACCACAGACAAACCTAGCACGCAACTGCGACTCGCAACTTTTTGCACCGAAGGCTACTGATCACGACACGAGATACAGGGAGAAGGAGAACGACGTGTTGCCTACCGCTGTTGTGTGACGACGGCAGACGGGTGAGCCTTTTATATACTCCCTCTCCCTCCGTTCCAAAAAGAATGCATTTCTCGTTTCTCAAAAAACTTCAGAATCTTAAATTTGATCAATTACAAATAAAAAATATAAATATTTATGATATTAAATATATATCATTAGATTCGTTTTGAAATGTAGTTTTTTAACAAATTTATTTAGAGACATAAATATAAGTACAATTTGCTAGAAACTTGGTCAAACATGTAGTACTTTAACTGGAACGCATTCGAAACGAGCGTTTTTTTTGGACGGATGTAGTATTTCCTGCTGCCGCGCGTCTTCTGGTCAGAGCAATAATGTGTCTGCTGCGCTACGTGGTTGTGGGCTCGTGGCCCTTGATTAGAGTCAAGACCATGTGGCAGCACGCATGCTCCGTCGTCACCGACAATCACCGCCAGCCCCATTGCATGCGCGTATATGCGGATGGGTAGACATTGTGGTGAATATTTATACAAGTCTGATTACAATGAAATTTAAAGTTGTATTTAAACGGTATAGAGCAGTGTCATGTCATATTTTTTACCTGAGCCTTCTCATAAATATAAGAGAAAGGTTGTTATTATAACCATTGCAACATAGCGAGACTTGCAGGAGACTAGAAAAACAACCTTTGATCCCTAGTACGTTAGTCTCGGTTGTGTTATAACCGGTACTAAAGGACGACTTTAGTCCCGGTTTGTAAAAACAGTGCCCTGGGATGCACTTTAGTACCGGCTAGAGACACCAACCGGTACTAAAGTGCATCTCGGACGTTAGAAAACAACAGTTCGATGGCCTTCTAATACCGGCTAGTAATCCTAGCCGGTACTAAATTGACCCCAGCCAATTTAGTATCGGGCTAGGCCTTCGGCCTGTACTAACTGGGGAGTCAAAAAAATCTCCCACGGTACAACGCGTCAGCACAGCACGTCTCGTCCCTCTCTTTCTTTCCTTATCCTTCCTCTCCTTCTCTAACCTTCCTTATCTTCTTTCTTTCCTCTATCTCTCCTCTAACCTTATCCTCCCTCTCCTTGCAGCTTCCTGAGGAGGCCAGCGCCGACGGGCTGCCGGCCCCGGCCACGGCGCGGGCGCGGAGGCCCCGGAGGCCGCCGGTGGCGGGCGCAGCAGCCGGCAGCGGCGCGGGCCCCGACGACGGGCGCTGTTGGAGCCGGTGGCGCTCGCGGGCGCGCGCGGATGTGTGGGAGCCGGCGGCGCGGGCCCTGGCGGCCTCGCTCGCGGGCGCGCGCAGATGGGCCAGAGCCGACGGTGCCCTCGCTCGCTGGCGCGCCTGGACGTGCGAGAGCCGACGGCGCGGGCCCGGCGGCGAGCCGGCGACACAGGCGCTCGCGGCCGGCGGGCGCTCGGGCCCCCGGAGGTGGCGGCCGGCCTCAGCGGCGGAGGCTCCGACGGCCTGTGCGGTGGAGGCACATTTGTTTCTTTTTTTTCATTTATAGATGTTGAATGTGTTGAATGAATCTTCCATGCTTGAATGTGCTTGTATGTTGTAATTCGAGTCAAATTTCTTCCATTTTTCATCTCTTTATTCTCTTCTCAATTTTCTTCCCCACCGCTTCTTTTTCTAGTCTGTTCTTCAGTTTTTGAAGAACAAGATCAACTTGTTCTTCAGTTCTTGAAGAACTGAGAGGAGAAGAATGAAGGTGGCGGGAAGGAAAAGGAGAGGAGAGAGAAAGAGATGAAGGATGAGAGAAAATTCTGTTTTTTTTAGCGCTAAAAAAAGTTTAGTACCGGCTCGATAG
Source organism: Urochloa ruziziensis (assembly GCA_015476505.1). Classification (NCBI taxonomy): domain Eukaryota; kingdom Viridiplantae; phylum Streptophyta; class Magnoliopsida; order Poales; family Poaceae; genus Urochloa; species Urochloa ruziziensis. The sequence continues at coordinate 84,159 of WEIB01000265.1, forward strand.
AAGGCCCGGTACTAAAGTGCGCGATTTAGTACCGGTTGTGGAACCGGTACTAAACGACTGTCATTTTAGTCTCGAAAGTTTAGTACCGGTTCCAGAACCGATACTAACGTGGCCTTACTGACTGGTACTGAAAGTCGTTTTTCTTGTAGTGGAGGCGGTACAATGCCGAGACCCTAGTCATACCTCGGCGATGTTGGCTTTGTCCGAACATCATCAATAAAGATCGTGTCTCTTGTTTCGTCTGTGATTTGGCATATTCGTCTCCGTATATCTAATTGTCATTTCGTTGTGTAAAGATTAGTCTGACTTGTCACCGAGAAGGCTAGTTTCTAACACGGATGACCCTCAATTGAGCGCTCCCCCACGTCTAAACATACATCCAGTAAAAGTGATATTGCACATGTGTTGGTGGTTAACAAAATTATTAATAGGTATGCTATAATTTTATCATTTAAGATCACGTTCACTCCGTTTGGTTTCAAAATATAAGTTATTTATTATCTTCTAGATTAATGAGACTTGTTTTGCACCTATATATAATATATAATGTATGTCTAAATGCAAATTAAAAATTATAAATCTAGAAAGCTAAAATGATCTGCAGGGTGGGTTGTGTATGCACCTTGCCATATCTAAATCTATATATGCGAGAGCTCATTAATCATACAGTCACCGCTAGGAAACTGACCATCAGTACTGGTCATTAATCATGGTGCAATAATTTAAGTACCGATCTGTAACACCGACCTATACTAATGGTTATGCTCTCAAAAAATAGCGAAAATAATATTGCTAAACCCTTGGAAGGCATGATTTTTTCACACGTAAATGTGCATACATGATACCAGGGATTCGAACCCGTGACCTTCAGCCTCACACGTTGTTGGCTTTACCATCTCACCTTTACACCACATGTGATGGACTGAGAGGTGATTTACTTTTAAAGTAACCCGTAAGTAACCCGTAGAGAACCATTTATTATCGGGTCATAACACCACCCGATACTAAATGCCATACTTTAGTACCGGTTGGGGTTCTTGACCGGTACTAAAATAACCGAGTCATTTAGTATTGGGTCATAACACCACCGGATACTAAATGCCACACTTTAGTAGCAGTTGGGGTTCTTGACCGGTACTAAATGGCCAAGCCATTTAGTACCGGGCCATAATGTAACGTTTCACCCCATAGCCGGGCCCATTTACACCTTACAGCTCTCTAGGATTTAAAAAATTCTCTCACAAAACAACATAAGTCTTTTCTGCACACTTTGTCCCCCCTTGTGCGCACCCGGGAAGAACTTCTTGGCAAGTCACCCATCCCAAAATTGCTTTAGGCCAAGCACGCTTAACCTCGGAGTTCTTTGGAGACGAGCTTCCGAAAAAAAGTTACAAACATTATTGGTATGAATATTATATCAAGACAATGCGCTCCCCTTGGATCAAGATCATGTGGTTCAGATTTGAGTTCTCATAGTTCTCACAGGAATTGAGTTCTCATACTATACATTGTCTTATATCAATTTTATTAAGCCCTGGGTCAGAATATCACAGATAACACCACCCGATACTAAAAGGTGACATTCAGTACCAGTTAGTTTTAAGGTCCGATGCTCAAATGGTCCCAAGAGCTTTCAAAATTTGAAGCTGGTACTAAAATGACTCTGTTTCACTTTAGTACCAGACCAAATTAAAACCGGTACTCTACTAAATAACATGGAGGAAAGCCCTCAAAGTCCAGCCGGAGCATCACCAAGGGCCCAGGTCTGTACAGCACCGCAAGGAGCAGCTCCAAAAAAACAACACGGCACTCTCATCATGGCTCGCGAGGGAGAGCGTTGCGTGCATGCCGCCGCCGCCTCCGGCTCGATCCAGCCAGCTTGCCAAGCCTCAGGGTCCCCCGCTTCGCTACGCACAACGCACCTGCGCCTTGCACGACTGCGCATTTTCTTCATCATCCGTTGTCTTCACCCGGCGCTCCACGTGGCCACGACCGGTTAACCTCGAATGTGAGAGTTCCAAAGTATGAAAAAGCTCCAATGTCCAATTTACAGAACCCTAGCTGTGCTATGGATTGTGGTTAATATTATTTGAGAACTAGGAATTATAGATTCACTGGTTGATTGTTGATGCATTTGCATACTTCTATGTGGAGTTATTGAGCTATGAAGAGGAATTTTGATATTCATTTTATTTTTAGAAAGCTGCAGCAAAGAAGCTTGCGTTGTAATTTCCATTTATGGATATGGTTGAACTTGTTGTATTGCAATTTATACAACTTTTATGGTTAATAGTTGAGTTTAAGATTTGGTAGACAAAATTCCTTAGAAACTTCAAAAACTTTACCAAATTATAAATGGATTATATCATATTGTATATAATTTTACTGAATAGTAAATGAAAATAATTGTTGTGCCATACCCTTGGTAAATTCCTAGTTACGCCACTAGATGTGTAAAAGTTGGCTTACAATAGAATCCCAGTACAAAACAAATATTTACAATTTTGTTGGATATGTCAAGGATGGTTGCATTTAATGGTGAATTTTTTTCTATAATAATTCCAATGCTACGAAAGAAGAGAGGCCTATGATTTAATGGTGAAATTTTATTGTCTGATCCTGCATAGCAGCTTCCTCAAGCATTCATCAGTCATGACAACTAAGGCGTACAGCAGGGCCGAATGATTAAAATATCCCATCAATAGTACACTGTTTATCCACAAATCCTGTCTCCTTCCAGGAATAGAAGGCTACTATTACAACCGATTCTAGATGTAAGGAGTGTGTTTAGGGCGTCATTCACCAAATTTTTTCACCGGTCACATCAAAGGAAATCTTACATACATGGAGTAGTAAACGTGTGTTAATGACAAAACTCATTCCATAACCTCTGGGTAAATTTGCAAGGCGAATCTAATGAGCCTAATTAGGCCATGATCAACAATATATAATGCTACAGTAATCATTAATTAATCATGGATTAATTACCGTCATTAGATTCGTCTCATGATTTCCATATGAGATCTGTAATTAGTTTTATTATTAGTCTACGTTTAATACTTCTAAATGGTAAAAAAATTGACCATAAATTTTCACCAAATTTTTCACCGGAATTGAACACCCCCTTAGTTCCCCGATCAAAATTTTTACACATCAATCACATCAATGTTTGTACACATGCATGACATACTAAATAAAATAAAATAAAAATTGCATTTCGCAAATCACTTGTAAATCGCGAGACCAATCTAATGAGTCTAATTAGGCCGTGACTAGACAATAAATTGCTACAGTAATGCTACATTAAACATGTGCTAATGACAGATTAATTAGGCTTAATATAGATTCGTCTCGAGATTTATGAACATAATCATGTGAAATATTCCACTTCAAAAACTTTACCAAAATAAATTAAACACCCTCAAGAGATGCGTCTGTCTTCTCTCTCACCAACAGGATCCACCTTAAGTTCTGGTGGCTCCCATAGCTACCACCTTCTATTCTTTCTTGTTTTCAATTCTATAATGTATATATCAGCACCACCAATGACTTCATCTGGCGTCTTAATAATCCTCCATTCCCAAGCATCCTATGGTGCTGACTCCTTTGACTTACCCATACTGAGACAAGAAATTAAAATGCATTTTCCCCCCAATTCGAAAATACAACATCCATCACATTTTCGCTAACTCTGCTTAGTCACAACCATCCCATGTAAGTTTCAGTAAAATCCCTTTAGTTTTTAAGAAAAGAGAGTCTATCACCTCTGCCCCCTCGGTGGCGGACCCAACAGGGTTTTTTTTTTTTGTTTTTTTTTTTTAGTGCAGACCCAACAGGGTTTTCGATAGTCCCAGGATTACCCAGTTTTTCTGCCAACCAAAGCAACAAAACACTGTAGCACGTACAACATATTGTTTTGTATTGTTTCCGCTACTGCGCCCCCTCATCTTTCCTTGTTGTCTTTTAACAATCTTATATTCTATCAAACTATCAGACTTATTAGACATTTAGTCAAGAATTGGCTTTTGATATTTTGGGTGCTCTGTTAAACCTTATATTGTGGTGGTGTGTAGCAGTGTAGGTTAGTCTACTAGACTACTACACGTGTAATAATGTATGGATTGGCTCCCTTTTGTTAAAGGTATGAAACCAGAACTCTTTCCATTATTAGAAAATCAATAATGGTCCCACTTGATGGTGAAATTCTGATTTCCTTATGAGAATTTTAATGATAAAAAAATAAGAAGCCGAAATAATAATTGTTTTCTGTATTATTTATATCTGAGAATCTATCAGTCATGACAACTGAATCGTACAACCTACAGCTTAAGAGTGTTTCTATGGCTATGACTGGTGACAACTGAATTTTGAGCCTAACTATAAGCAGTTGGTGAAGAAAAATGTTTATGTGAACAGCAAAAAGGAAGATAAGAAATATCCTTTTCCTCCGCTATATATGAGCTGCAAAAACGCTCATTGTTCGGTAGCATGCGAGCTTGCATCAGTACTGATAATGCTTTCTATGTTTATTCCGATCTCACTCCTCAAGAAATTGGAGTACCAATGGGCAGAGAGTTTCGGCTGCCTTGGCAGCTCTGGATCCTTAAAATCAACGTGATAGAGACCATATCGCGAATAGTAGCCTGCCAGCAGCTCAAATACATCCAGGAATGACCAAACAAAATAGCCCTTTACATTGGCTCCATTCCTGCATTAACAAAAAAACTTAAAATTTTGCACCATAATTTAATGTTTGGGGAAAAGAAGACCATCTTCCGTTGTCCATAATTACAAAGAGCAGAACTGTATACCTTAGTGCAGTGAGGGTGCTACCAATATAGCCACTCAAGTACTCTACTCTCTTATGGTCATCGATCGAGTCATTGAAGAACGCCCCATATCCTAAACGTAATGAAATGCAAAAATAAACAAGAGAGTTAGTTATACAAAAGTGTCTATTAGGTGACCAGAGTCAATTCAATAAATTTGTTTGGTTTCTGCAAAATTTGCAAGTCAGGTATTAGCAGTGCGTAATTCATTTTTATCTTGGTGTTTGTAAAGATTTTAGTCCAACAAAACAATACTGTAGTACTCGTAATAATTGTATCGGTCTAAAGAAGAATGCTGGAAAGTTCAGTAAAAATGACACTTGCCATTTTCTTGCACATAGACAGGGACGTTCTTGTAAGTGCTGCTGAGGTACTCGAGCATACATTGCAGCCCTTGTGGATCAATAGGCATGTTGATTGGAATAAACTGTACACCAAGCGGGGAAAAAAAACTCTTAGCGGTTTTACTAGCAAAAAAAAAGATGGGGGGGGGGGGGGGGGGGGGGGGTGGTAAACACCACTGAATTTAGTTGGATGCAGTTCAGTCCAGTTATTTTACGAAAGTGCAAAAATCAGTGAAGGAAAGTTCCGAGAATACCTGACCAGCGGGTGGATCATTGCGGGAAACTGCAACAACAGAGAGGCAGGACATGGTTACAACTTACAACAGCAACAGATAATCAAATTGTGAATATTTCACAAAACTCTCCAAACTGCCTAATCAAACAGTGCTCTTCATCGCGTTCATCATAGATAAAAGCAGCTGCTAGGCCCACGCTAATGCATCTGGATATGCTAGATGCTGTCACATGTGTGATGTGCCATATATATGCACTGAAACATCTTCAAGATTAAACTTACATCTGAAGGTAGCGGCGATATCACCATTGTAGTCCCGGAGCCCGGTATCTGCACCGTTCGATCGATCACTGACGTACACTGAGGTGTAGTGGTTTATGCCGATGAAATCAGCCGTCCCACGGATCATCTCCGACTGCTCTCTAGTGAATTTTGGGAGCCGGGACCCAACTACCCTCTTCATGATTTCAGGATAGTCTCCATATACCAAGGGGTTTAGGATCCTAATCGGAACAATTAGTCATCTTCTAGATGTATTTGTATGTGTCCTCGTCCTACTAAGTTACTAAAATTGCTGAATTAGTAATTTGGAAAGAAAAAAGGAATCGAGCACTAACCAACCAATCATGAAGTCCAATGACCTCTGAGTGGCTGCCAGGTCCGCAGGGCTCGTCGAGAATGCGTAGTTCCAGAAGCTGTAGATGTTCATGCCAACGACACCCTTCTGCGTAGCCTGCAAACCAAGGTAAACAATAAGCTTTTCCTGGTCACTGCTGCCGTACTGAATTCTGATCACCAAAAGGAAGATTATTGTTATTCTGAGCAGCAGCATACCTGGTACTTTTCTCTGTAGAGCTTGACGGCAGCTGCGTGAGCCAGGATGGAGTTGTGGCCGACGATGTAGGGCTCCACGGTGGAGTTGCCCCCGGTGCAGTTGATCCCGAACGGCGCCGAGCAGCGGCAGGGAGGGAAGGCGCCGTTGTCGTAGGCGGCGATGGAGATGACGTTGGGCTCGTCCATGGTGGTCCAGTGCTTCACCCGGTCACCGAACTCCCTGAAGCACGCGTCCGCGTACGCCGCGAAGTCCTCCCTGCACGCTCAGGACTTCAGTCCCCTGTCCACCTGAACGAACAATACTGCATTGAGCGAGAGTTCTATTTCTTACACGATCCTGGGGCTCAGCCACCCGTGGTACTCGTCCTCCAGGATCTGAGGGAAATCCAGGTGGTACAGGGTCACGTGTATCTCGATGCCTGCAGCACGTACAATTCAGACAGTGTCATATCTCTCTCTGAGTCTCTGTAATGTATTGGGACATTGTCAAGAAGAATTTGTATCACTCTTAGTCTATTTGTTTCTGTGAAACTTCTGCATTCGAAACAGAGTAATTTACCCCGTTTTACTAGCTCGTTGATCAGGTTGTTGTAATACTCGAGCCCCTTCGGGTTGACGGGTCCTCTTCCTCCTGTGGTAGCAAAATTGGGATGAGCCTTCGGGTTCGAAATTTGCCTGGAAAGGTTAGGACAGTATTCTTACTTGGGATGAGCCTGGACCAAGAAATGGAGAAGCGGTAGGCCTCCAGGCCAGTATCAGTCATCAACTTCACATCCTCCTGAAACAGTTTGAAAATATGTCTTTGGTTATAAAAAAAGAGTAAAAAACACTGTACTTGTGTAGTTGTGCATCACAGGAGTTTGTCAGGTAGTCTAATTCCTGTGGTAGCAAAATTTCAACTATATATCACTACCTCTTATATCCCCTATATTGACGATTCTTCCTAGTCAAGCTTTTTAAACTTCGGCTATCATTTTTTAGAAGATCAAATAGATTTAAACATAAGATTCATGTTAATAGATTCACAATTAAAAAAGCGCTTTCATAATACTTCCTCTCTTCCAAATTATAATTCGTTTGACTTTTTTTTATCCCAAGTTTCACTACTCATTTTATTCAATTTTTTTTTGCAAAATGTCACATCTTTTGTTGCGGCTTGCTTTATTAATAAAAGTTCTTCAAGATTGACTTGAATTTGACTATGTTTGCACAAATCTTTTGAATAAAATGAGCGGTCAAACTTTGAGTAAAAAAAATCAAACGAATTACAATTTGGAATAGAGAGAGTATATAACTAAATCTATTTAAGACCATAATTTGTATCATATTGCACAGCACATAAATACTTTTCCTGAGTGTTTTTATTTTCCAAATGGACAAGGGTTATTGTTTTTCTTTATGATTTTCTCTTAAGTGGTCAAGAGGTTTATAGTTTGTGTTGAACAATTATTGCTAGGATAAAATGAATTAACAACCAAGAATTCCACCCCAAACATTTTCCAGTAAAAAGATGGCGGTCACTTAATAACTCTTGGAAAATGGTTTAATTCAACTAAAAACCTTGGCCTTTTGTTTTTTAAAAAATTAACTGATAACTGTTGGCTATCTGAAAAAAAACACCGGAAATATTGAAAATCTAGTGGTGCTGGACGTCATTATTATTATTATTATTATCATTATTATCACATCGAAGACTACAGACCATGTCCTAGCGAACTTATATTTGAGATCGGATAAAGTATAATATATTTGCATAAGAATGATGTCATATACTAGTATTGTTATGAGTCCAATCTGGCACTCCCTAGTTTCATTTCCATTATTTGTTAACAAGATGTACGGTGACAGGTTGAAAAGCTGTAGGTTGTAGCTAGTAGCCAACCGCAAGGAACAGACTATGGGTTCACGGTCCAAACATCATTGTCAGGCAATCTGGCCGATGTTTTCAAAGTACGTTAGCCAATCGAAATGGAGTACAGACTAAGACCTTGTATTTGTGGTAGCCGTCTGCACCCAGATCGCCCGTGCTCTTGTCCGGCATTCTCCCTGCAGGTACAGCCAGGTTAATAGCTCCAACAAGAAAGAGCTAAAAAACAAAACCCTAGACAAATATAATGCTACAAACTAAAATCAAACTCGAAGAAAATACATGATGAAACGTTACTTCCCATACCTTCAAATAATCATTGGAACTCCACAGGTAAGCTAACAATTAACAACAGATGTGAAGCTGTATCTACAGTGCAATATGTTCATTGTATCCATCTTAATTATAATTTTATATATCATGTACAGATTAAGATCACCTGCATGAGTAAAAGTGTCCCAGATGCTTGGGCTCCTTCCATCTTCATCAGTTGCCCCCTCGTACTACATACATAAAATCAATGGAAGCAAAGAAAAAAAATCAAATACCACAGACATCAAAGTTGACAGAAAAGTTACAACTACTTCTCTCAAGTGTGTTTATTAAACCCCTCCCAAGGCCAACGCTTTATCCACATGCAATTCATGAGTTTTACAGACAGCATGTTGTTACCTGATACGCTGATGTGCCGGCCCCAAAGACGAAGTCCCTGGGGAAATCTTGCCTCGAGAAGTTCAGAGCTCGAGCTGCCGTCTCGCCCTGCCATGGTGCCACAAGAAGCAGCTGCAGCGACAGGAGGACGAAGACGTGCCTGCGGATACTACGAGCAGGGGCCCCCATGATCGACTCTCTGAGTCCCTAGTGATGAGAGACCTGGCCTCTGCTCTGGCGTTTGCCTCTCGCTCTCTTCCCCTATCGGCTTATTTATGATCCTCTTAGTTGAGTTTAAAACCAACAAGGATGGATGAGAGGGACATGTTACTAGTACATGCCAGAGTCTAACAGGATTGGAACAAGGAAAGGCCAAACATACAGGACATTGCTTGGAGGTATACCCTGCCTGTTGAGCAACAGCTGCAAAATAACAGTGGCCGCCAGCTGACTGACCCTATATATATACATATCTGCCCTACCCTTTTTTTATCGGCCATGGATCTCACATGGTAGCTTCTATAGGGCACCTATCAAATTTTTTAAAGGCATGTTTGGATTAAAAAAAAAACTTTATAAATTCTGACTAACTCATAGTCAAATTCTATTCACACTTATTGTATGAAAGCAGATTGTATGTCACGAATCTTTTGATACGACATCAACTTGTATCCGTGATTACATATTGTAAGATCAATTGTTGTTCATAATTAAATCTTTGAATTAATACTAAATGTGGTTTGCCGCCTTCTAGAATCCATAACGATTCTTTCTACACCTAGCTGGCACCATTTGTTTCCAAACAAAATGGGTAAGGCCGGTTTCAAACTCTTACCAGGAAAGTTACAGTTGCTTCGGCCGTTCTCCAGGGACGTCGTCTTCGTCGCTCGCGTCATATGACTTTAACTTCCCATGAAAAGAAAGGTATGTATGTTCGTGGAAGTCCCAAGAAACGGCTCCATCAGTGGCGAAGACAAGTTGGAGAGGTGTTGCGCGGAAGTCTCGATCTGAAGCCAAATGCAAGATTCAACTGGTGGAGCTGCAAGGCGCCAATGGTGCCACGCCAGCGCTGCCGTCTTACGACGAGAGCAGCTGCGTCACCACTGTCATGTACAGCACCATATGGAGGCTTTCTGGTAGCTCTTGCTATAGCAGTGCTCCTAGTTTATCACTACAACGCAACTAGCTAGGCGACATAAGACGTCGACGTCCGCGACTCCAACTCCAAGAGATCAAGCAGGCACGGCACCGCGCGCGCGCGCGCAATGGATAATGTGAGATCACATCAGCCAGTCAAATGGATTTGTACTCTAGATAATTTTAATTAATGCAATGTTGATTTTGTATCAGTTGATAATTATTTTAGGAGAAAATAATGATTGAAATCTATACTTTCAAATACCCTCTCTTTGTCAAAATATACGTACATTGCTGGGATGTGGTGTCCGTTTGACGAGCAGGACAACTCAAATGGTTACGGCGTCGCTGCTAGCTACTTCACCGATGACAAGGATATAACCTAGGAGATCTAGCTAGTTGGAGCACCGAGGTTCTAGAGGATCAATGTTTAATTGCTAGAGTACAGTCGTCGTCGATCGTATCTTTGCTTGTTACCACAGCAAACCACCTAGCACGCAGCTGCGACTGACAAAGAGATCACGACTGACACAGCAAAAAACCCTTTGCACCGAATCGAACGACCGAGATCGCGACGCGCCGATACACAGACGAAATCAGACGCCGATCGAGAAGCATACGTGTTGCCTCCTGCTGCTGCTGCTGCTGTGACGTACATACGGTGATCGTTCCGGTCAGAGCATGTGGCTGCTGTATGCGGCCACGGGGCAAGAATAAGATGTCGATGAGAAGAAAGAATTGGAGTGACGCGCGCGCCGCACGTCCTCTCATCTAACAGTAAAGTTTGGATTGCACCCGTGCTCGCAGCTCGGTGCTCGTCGACAAAATCATCGTGATTTTGTCGACCTATATATACATAAGACACTGCCGGCCACTCTTTTGTTAAACCTGTTATTTACAAGAGTTATTAGTATGCATGCTTGTGTTTATTTAAGCGTTTCCGTTAGTGTAATAATGTTTGAGATTCCATTGTACCATGAAACCCAGTTAAAATATTAGTTAGGTCTTCCCTTTAATATCTGATTTGTGTTTATCAAAAATATTAATGCCAATCAACTTAGCAAAAATGTGCGGTTGGACGTTATCACTCCATCTTTCTACCGAGGTGTTCGGATCTGGGGTATCACATCGAATGTTTGATACAAATTAAAAGGACTAAGCATTAGCTAATTATAAAAAATAATTGCAAAAGTTGTGGCTACTAAACCTAATCGATCCATGATTACCACATACTTATTGTAGCACCACATGGTTAAATTAAGGACTAATTAGGTGCAATAGATTTGTCTTGAAAATTAGTCTCAGACTGTACAATTAGTTTTAAATTTAGTCTAAATTTGTATGGAACATCTGATACGACAAGGACTAAACGACCAAACACTCCCGCATGTGAGTGGTGCTTGGATTCTCGATCTGAAGCCAACAGTTTAATTTCGAACTTCGATTACAAATAGTTTCTTATAAATGGTACGATAAGATTCTTTTACCGTAAATTTGTTCCACGGTGGTGCACTTTTATTATATGTTACAACTATATTATCACTGAAACGAGTGTTCGATCAGGTAATCCGTGGAGAGTCACAGCGTACACATTTTGCACATGCACCAAACAATTGAATCCTATGACTTGACATATTAACACTGTCAAAACTATAGTGCACTCTAGATTTTTCCCAACTCAAAATTTGTCTAACTTTGACTAGTTTCTATTAAAATATAGTAATATCTATAATAACAAATAAGCGATTAAGAAATATATTATGATAGAATTATTGTAACTAATTGGATGTTGTAGATGCTGATACTTTTTTTTCCTATAAATTTGTTCAAAGTTTGACTTTGACAAAGAAGTTATCATAATTTAAATAGAGGGAATGCGAGAGAACACTTACTGCCTTAAACTTGTGAAACTTGATTGATTGATCTTAACTCGAGTCTTCTGAGTCAAAGAGAGCCTCGAGACTGTTTTTTTTTCAACAAGCTAAAACATCACTTTCAATTTGACTAGATAATTATGAAATATACCGAGAGAAAAGTGTTTATAGTGGAAATGAAACCGACTCAACAAAATCTTCAATACAGGCCGAGCAGCCAAAGAACATCTCTTCAGTTTTCGAAGACTACGGTCAGGAGGAACAACGGTCTCAATTTCGAAACGGAGTGCTAGTCATCTGTGTCTGCACGGATCCAAGCTCAGGGAAAACTAAATAGCAGCGCAGGCCGGAGCACGCCCTTCCTCCACCCCTGTTATAAGGGTGAAGTACTCAGCCGTGTTGGTACCAGATAGCACGTAACAAGATGCAAAGCAATCCCATCCAAGTCTGAAGCAAGGAAATTAAAGGAAACTGAATCCATAAAAGCAACTCCTTATCACAAGGCACACTGTTCAAGACAAGACCATAAGCAACAAGAAGTCAACAACAATATAAACAGGAGCAAGACTGCCCTACAAGCACCTCTTATCTAAAGCAGAAGTGATGTTTTCAATCTTGCCCTCAGATTATGACATCGCCAAGAAACTAAAACGATCGAATACAAGACAAGTCTCTGGTTGTCGTCATCATCTCATACTCTGATTAAACCGAAAAGAGAACGATGGATTAAGTCCATGCCCATCTTACAATTGCTTCTTTTTCCGTATCCTCTTGCTCCTCCACGAGATGAGAGCCGCCGCCGCTGCGGTTGGACAGCCTCGTCTGCGCTTCATTTGCTTCTTTGGCTTCCGCTCTTGCCTCTTTCCAGTAAAGCAGGGCCTCAGGAATGCCCCATGAAGACTGAAGCTGGTTGTGGCTTCTTCCTGTGGTTCTTCTTTCTTGATGGCAACTACAGGGGCAACGCTCTCATCCTCAGAATGCGCCCCAGCTTCTCGCTTCACCGATACCCTTAGCCGCTTGGTTGGATGACTGATCACCTCAAAGTTTTGGTATCCTTCCTCTGCTGCTTGGTTGTCAATCAATACATCTTCAGAACTCTGCGAGTGATGAAAGAATATTAGTAGGATGTGTGGCAAAAACGGGAATAGTATCCATCCTTTGAAGACAGAGTCTAGGTACTAAATTATTTATAATAAATAAAAATACAGTTTATAATCTCTACTCTAAACTAAAAATGTATATTCCAGACCATCACTTATTAAACCACAACAAACATAAGGGATGTTATGCTCCCTTGTGCTTCATGTTAGTTAATATAGGTTAAAATTTTCATTTCATCTCGTTTAAGCCTCCTGTGATTTGATATGCATCACAGGTCAAAAGTTCAGTACACAACCATTTTCGCTAATTACTGTAAATAACTAAAAAGATTCATCTACTCAAATGTCAACTGCTTAAGAGAGAGCCACACATAAATATATTGTGCCAGAGAGCTTTAGCTTTGTATCGGTACAGCTTGAAGCTCAAAGTAGAAATCAGTGATGAACATTTTATCAAGTTCTTATGTTGTGCGACAAAAGAGGTCTATGAAGCTTACTTCACGAAATTCTCCCATATGATGTGGACCCTCGGACAATAGGCTCATCGTGCTCTCAAAAATATCCATGTTGCTAGCTTCTCCATAGCTTGAGAGAGCACTATCAGGCATGGTAGAATCATCCATATCACAGTCCGATGTGTCCTGGGGAGATCTCCCATGCAGTCCAGAAACTTTACCCTTTCCTGGTGAGTAATTTGAGCTCTGTGTACCGTTGGCCCATGTGTTAATTTTAAGGGTTATTCCCTTATTCTTAGCCATTGCTTGCTTGAGATTCGATCTCAGAGTGAATACCCTGTCTTGAGCAGCTTGAATGCTTAAAAGAATCTGCTCAACAGTGGCATCACCTCCTTCAATACCAAGTAGCCAATCAGCATCATTATTTCCTTTTGTGTTGTCATCAGCTGAATGATCAAGAAAAGGTTTCGTTAATTTATCTGCACCACTTAAGAACTAATAACATATTCTTCTCCTAAATATAAAATGACGATTGGCAGTAAATCTGATTCCACAGTTTATAACACTGAGCTCAACGTACAATCATGAGAAAGGAAACTTTACTAAATGGATGACATTACTATGGGACGCAATCGAATTCTTTCTTTCCAGGCAGTAATCCAAAGATGCAAGATGCAACAAATAAAGATCTTTTGCTCCAAGAAATGTAATAATAAACATAATTCAAGAGCTACAACTAAACATAGGAATATGTATGAAGCAAATAGTGTAATCTGCACATCAGTGAACTGATATATGTTTGCAGTCAGTAAGCAATTGACTTACCTAAGTTGGCATTGTCTTCAATAGAATGGCTATCTGCTTCCGTTTTTTCTGCAGGAAGGTTGAAATGAGATATCAACAAGGCTGTTTGTATCTCTGCTTGTAAAGTAGAATGCAACACTTACCAAAATAAGATAATATGGAGTGATTAGAGATATACGATAAAGCATCCATTTTGTCTTCATTTCTTTTTCTCCTCCTGCGCTTCAAGGTCTTCCTGCAGCAAAGAGATGAGAATGGTACTGATCGCGAAGAGGAACAGTCCAACTCAATCATTTTAGTCTGCAGCTCCTTCTCATGCTTGAGTGTTGCAAGCTCCTTATCATATTTGGAAACTTGCGATTGCAAATCCTTCATCCGCAGTTCTAGCCATTGGCATCTCCACATTAACGGGCTTATATACTTTCTCCAATGATCAGTCACTTTTTTCTTCCTGTGATACATGATACAATGTTGTTACATGCTTTGCCTTCTCTGAAGTACCGTGAATAGCATAAGCGGTGAAAAATAAATAACTGGTGTAATATGATTGGTTGGAACTGAAGACACTGTAAGTTGCTCCAAGCAAATATAAAAACTTAAAAAGTACATAAGTTTAATGGAATATTTTGAACCTTACAGACAGACATGCTACCATGATTTCACAGTGGAATTGTTCATAATTGATTATAAATAGATAGCTACAGTGCCACCAAAACTCATCCTGGAAGGCATCAGCTGTTTGCAGTTGTTCAAAGCATCACTCACAAACTGGAGATAGTTGCTGAAGAATAACTTTACGAAAAATAAATATAGAGAGGATGACAAGTAGGCCCATCAAACCAAGGGTAACAATGACAATCCACCATGAGAACTCTCTTTCTTGGAGCTGGAAGCACCTTTCTACCCAAACACCTTATCTAAACAACTCCAACTCTACTCAGAGCTACTCAGAGCTAGCTCCAGCTGGAGTTTGGAGTTGGAGCGAAAAATGGTGGAGTTGGAGCCATGCCAAACAGGCCCTATATGTTTTTTTGAAAGTAAAAACAGGCCCTATATGTGCAAGCTGGACATAGGAACCAACCCTTCACTTAATATATTGTAAGGTTCTTATTTCAGGAACCAATCCCCTCAGATCCTAGAAATAGTTCTGTATAATAAGATATTTTGCAAAAATTCCTTTTAAGGAAAATACCCCATTTTGGATATAAATGTATACTAATTTTTTTTAACAAAGCATACTAATAGTTAGGAGATATGTATACTTTTTGTTTAGATAATGAGCGGATATCTATACAAAATGGAATTCTACTACATGCCAAAATACTTTTCTTTTGTAAGATGTAAAACATGAATCATGAGCACACTGGAGAATATGTCCCAAAACCAGGACAGATATGTCTAGAAGCAGGGAAAACCAGAACAGACGATGTTCTAAAATAAATAAATCCAGAGCCAGTAGCCACAAATATACACACAAGGAACTTTATACAGATCCTGCCAAAACTTCCTATTTGTTCATGCACTTCAACCATCATGAGGCCATGACATGTCATCAACAATTAATAAACTACATGCAATCTGTAAGTTAAACTACATGCAATCTGTAAGTTATTTCAGATCATGCAATTACTAGCCTATACCCAAACAGAACCGCCCTTTAAATCTCATTGACTTAGACGTGTCTTAATACATGGTAGTGGGAACCCCCAATTGAGGCTTCTTACAACAACATAGCCTTTTGTCCCAAGCAAGTTGGGGTAGGCTAGAGATGAAACCCAAAAGAAACAGGGATGAGAGAGACACAAAACGGCACAAGACCAAAGGTAGGGTTAGGAGTAAGCAAAATTTAAAAAAAATGCTTAATGTTGGTGGGGGGGGGGGGGGGGGGGGGGGGGGGGGTGGAGCTAAAGCCCTGGGCTCAAAGGCCAGGCTCTGATAAATCCCAGCTCCTCTAAAGGACAGAATGAGTGCAAGAGGGAAGCACACAACTGAGGCTCATAGCTTCTCTGGGGCAACTTGTAAGCTCATGGTACAGAACGCTAGGTAACACATATTTTGTTTCCTAAGAACAAGCCGCTGACCATCCCATCAGGTACTCTAGTAGTATATATTTTTGTGATAAAAAGTTGGTAGCCTCTTTACAAAATTTTAAAAGAACTTTGCAAGGGTAAGGTTGTCTAGGAATTCCCTTCCCTAGAACCCATCTTGTGTGGGAGCTCTTACCGCTGGGTACGCCCTTTCTAGATTCATATTCAAAAGCACTTACTTTTGATTATGAGTCTGTATCACAAAATGATATGTTAGTACAGTAATTGTTGTTAAAGTTGTGTCCTAACGAAAAAAATATGCTTCATATTCTAGGACGCAGGGAGCACGTAAAGGATTGTGTATCATTATCCATTTGAACTAGCGCTTAATTAAAACAGAACACACATGCTGATAATTTATTTAAGCAACCTTCCAAGATCGAATGATGTTTCAGATAAGACTGATAGGCAAATAATATATTCCATAAAGGATAATACTAAAACCTCTGCATTGCCGGAATTCCTATCACTATGCTATAACCAATTGTTAAACAGAATGACTACACGTGTAGGAATGCAGGAAAGAAAGGCTGAATCTGCCACTAAAAACCCAAAGGTACTTACTTAAATAATCTATCCAAATTGTCGGAAGCAGCTGCGTCCAGCAGAGCAGCAGCATCTCTATTATGAGGATAGCGGCAGAACGGCGAGTCCACCTCAATGTCGCTAATCTCCGAAGGCCTTCCATCATCCTCTGACCCAGATAGTGTGTCCCCGAAGGAACTTGAACATTCAGTGGCATCAGGGTCCTCAACTGTGTTCAACTTGCTGCAAGCGGCACCACCGCCCGGGCCAATGATGTCAACCTCCAAATCCACTGCTCCGCTAGCATCCTCCATTCTGAACTCAGCAGCAACCTCCATGTATACTGTTAATCAAA
This sequence comes from Urochloa ruziziensis, assembly GCA_015476505.1. Lineage (NCBI taxonomy): Eukaryota > Viridiplantae > Streptophyta > Magnoliopsida > Poales > Poaceae > Urochloa > Urochloa ruziziensis. Next base: position 101,256 of record WEIB01000265.1, read on the forward strand.
GAAAAGTCAGCATTCCCAAGAAAACAACGGGGCAGTATCAGGATATTATGGAATGTAAAGCATAGAAAGAAAAGAAAATTTGTATCCTCAATATAGGCATTGTACGAGTCAGGCTGCTGGCTGGATTTGCTGAAAACTACATGATTTACAACTATTTGGAGCTCGTGAATGTGAACACAACGCGCAGGACTGACCAATGGTAGCAGCTACGATGGCGTTGCGGCTGCGGCTTGCGATGCGAGTCAGACCGCGGCGCCTCTCGCGTGAGCCGTCTAAGGGCGACACGTCTGCCGTCAGGCCTTAGCTACCTCTGGCCAGTGGCGACGACGCAGCCAGGCGGCCGAAGGTACCAGCTCAGCCGCCATCCGCGGCGAGGAGGAGAAATGGCGAGTCCATAGCCACCTGGCAGGGCGCACTCGCGCAACGGGCAGGGGCAGGCGGCGCCAGCAGCAACGCTCTCCAGGCGAGGCTCACGTCTCTCCCCAGGCCACTGGGTTCTCTCTCGCGGGGCCTCTCAGCTCGCGGCGGCGCAAAGCGAGGACACGGCGGCGTGCGGTGAGACGGCGGCGGCGGCGGCGGCAGCTGAGTATGGCGAAGGAAATTAATAAAGTCGCGGGAGAAAAAACAAAACAGGAAACCAACGACAGGGAGGCAGGCAGAGTAACTGAAGTGGCCAGCGAAGCGAAGCGAATCGAACCCTAATAGGCCTTTTAGATGGGCCTGATTGGGCCGTCCATAGTGGGCCGGGATCACATGTTCAACGATGGACTCTGCTAAAAAAACAATTAAAATCCTCTGTATTGGACAGATTTTTCAGCAGGCTGGCCTTTGCAGGTTCACAAGAAACATCGTAATTCCCGCAGCAATCACACGAAGAAATTCACTGATTTTAAACGGGGCCAAGGATAAGGACATGACGAACTGAATCCAACATCAGGGCTCTCAGCTCTTGCCGTGCCCAAATGAACTCACTCAGAGCAGCTCTTGAGGAGCATAGCCAGGACACAACACTCAACCACAGCGAAACCTATTGAATAACACTCCATCATCAACCTATCGATCAGAAAAGCTGGCTAGCTAAGTAAATCCTAAATCTCGCAAACAAGAACACCCACGGAGAAGTTTCTTGGGGATGATTTTCACATGTGTTTGTGAATACCAAACAAAATGATTTCAGCCAATATTGCAAATTCCACAAGGCTCAAACGGTGATTAGCTCCCAAAGCCGACATACAGAACACAAGGGCGCGTCTTTGCATCCATACTAAACAAGTGACATCACTATCCCAGGCATCAATCAAACTACTCTGCAAATCGAAGAAGCAGCAAGCACGAACCAAACCGTGCAAGGAATCGCAAATTCGCAACCCTCAAAACAAACGAAGCCATTCGAAGAAGCAATCCAAATTCCCAAGTGCCCTGCGGTCTGCCTGTACATGATTACTCACGACATGCCAAATCCAGGCAGCTCCAAATCCCTACATTGATGCGCCCACCGGAAGCTCGAGCCTCGAGGCGGATCGAGAGACGAACGTACTGATCCAATCAACCGTGGTAACAAGTGAAGAGAGGCGCCGAAAGCCATGGCGGCGGCGCGACTATGCCGGAACTTGGTTCCCGGCGTGGCGGCGCGGCGGCAGCTAATCGCTCGAGCTCTGCCACCAACGACAGAGACAACCTATCAATCCTGGAGACTCGTAGCTACCACTACCAAGAAGTCCGGCCGTGAAGCATGAGAGACGCGCGCGCCGAGCGAGCTGGGTACGGCACTGGCAGGCCGCGAGCGCCATCCTCCGTGCGTGGGTCGCCACGGCGCGCGCGCGAGTGAGGATTCCAGATAGTGGCAGTGCGGGAGAAAGAGATACGAATGCCGGGAAGGAGCCGGAACGCACCTGCTGGCGGCGGTGACGGCTGCTACGGCGGCGGCGGCGGCGAGCGGAGAGACTTGGAGGCTGGTGGCTGCTCGTTTGGGCGCCGCCGGTAGAGAGGAAGCTGGAGCGAGGGAAGGACCAGGTTTTATTCAGTTCAGGGGATTACATGGGCCGGGCCGGGCTGCCTGCAATTATGCCACCACAATGTTTTTTCGCCCACTTTGTTTTGTTTTGAACAGCTTGGGCTGACAAAAACGAGGAACTTGGAATTAGGCCAGTCTCGGTGCTCCGCACATATGCATTTTTCATGACATGGAGTAGATTAATGAGGTAGAAAAGATCCATTTCATCACCACGACACTCGCATGGTCCGGTACTCGAGACCGATGAAACTCCATTGACGGCGTCCTCGTTTCATCTGGGATCCATGTCCCAGGTAGGGGTGGGCAAAAATTCACCGAAACCGATTTAACCGACCGAACCGAACCGATTTAACCGAAAATGCCGGTTAACCGAATTTTTTATGATCTATTCGGTTAAGACTTTGGCACTATTAGGTTAACCGAAATTTATTCGGTTAGGAATTGGCGTTAACCGAATTAACCGATTAACCGAAATTCTTTCTAACTTATTATATTAAATACTAAAAGTGTGACCATTTACATATTCAAATGTATTTTTAGGAGACTTTATTTTTTAGAAGCATTATTTGTTGTTTTCCCCTTTTGTTTTATTGCATGACCATGTCTAGTTAGGTGCTTTCCAATATGATTATGTTGTAGCATTATCTTCTATAGAAGTATAATATGTATTACGGTTAACCGATTAACCGAACCGATTTAACCGAAACCGAATTGGGTCGGTTAATCAATTTTGATGGATAAATTCGGTTAACAGTTTGTCATAACCGAAATATATTAAAACCGATTTAACTGAACCGAATTAACCGATTAACCGAATGCCCAGGCCAAGTCCCAGGTGCGCCCGGCGCTTCTCCCGCGCGCCTGCAACTCCCCGCCCATCTCCTTCTGATGCTCGCTGACGGCGAAGCCGGTGACGAGGACTGACGTGGGTCCTTCTACCTGTTTCTCTCCATCTCAACGAAGCGGCCCTTGGTCTTGGTTAGGGAGATCTCCGCCGAGGGAAACCACTGTCGAGGCCTGGAGACGGGCCGGCAAGGCGGCGGCGGCACCTCTTCTCCATCTGCTACAACGCCGGCAGCAGCGCCACCGCAACCTGTGTTGGTACAGCCAGGATCTGTAGGTGGCCCGGGTTCTTCCCCACATTGGAGCTAATCGGAAAATCCATGATAAATCTGATAATTTAATTTTGTTAAGACTTAGAACTCAGCAGGCGGTTAACTTCTCATGGAATTGTTTGAGCCTTTTGTGAATTGGCCGTTCATAGCTGCAGATCATTTCAGTAGATGCAAGAAGAAGCATTGTTACAATGTTAAGCACAAATCTTGGCCTGAAATATATATGTTTTAGTTTGTATGCCATGCGTAGCTGCAGATGCTTGCTGAAATCAAAATAAGCGTAGCTTAGCTTGCTGAAGTCTCCTAGTTAGCTCTCAGATCCTGCAGTCGTTTTGTGGTCTATTTTCATGGTCTGTTTTCAGTGGACAAGAAGATGGAAGACTGTTTTCAGTGGGCGAGATCCTTGGTAATTTCCCTCTTTTGTTCAGTTCGTGCATCGGTAGGAAAATAAATCCCTAAAATCATCTCATATTGTTAACTGAGTGTATCTCTGAATTTATCTTGTCAAAATTATCTAAGAATGTGAACTGAGTGTTTCCTGAATGTGAATATGAGTGGGAACTGTAGCATCTGAATGTGAGAGGCATATGAAGAGGCATTCTATTGTTCTCTTGCATACAGAACCTATCGATCACATCAAGGTATTCTATTGTTCTCTATCTTCTGGTCCTTCACAACTCGACATCCAACATGTTTTAATGTTTCATGCCATACTCAGTTTAGATCAATTGCAGAAGGGCTATAGAGTGTTTGGCACACTTGATCATAGCCAAACCAAAAAAATTAAATGTTGTATATTGTCTATTAAACTGTGCCATGACACTTAGCACCGAGAGTCACAGTTTCATTTCATCCTATCCAAAAACTGATGTGGTTGTCTGAGAAACTATACCCATAACACTAGCACTGAGACTAGCCTTAGTGTGAGCTAGCTCAAGTCTTACCGCAAGAACCTACAACTACAATGGAGCATGAAACTGTAAAGTAAAATTCTAAGAGCAATTTCAAAAACCTGGATAAAAGATTTTGTATCTTAAAAAAACGCCATCAAAACTCATTACAACCGACTGGCCATCTTCCTCCCCCTTGCTATTCGGCTCGACATCTTCTCCCCTCCGCTAGCTTTTGTTGCGAGCCCTGTCCCCTCGCCATCTTCCTCCCACATGTGCACGCCTATTCCTGCGCAAAATCTGGTCCCGCACCTGCCCTCACAGTCCCGCCTCCTCTCCTTCCCCTGCCATAGTCGCGCTGCTCCCGGCCACTAGCGAGTTCTCCCTAAATTTGAGCATACACTCATCATCCTAACATGTTGGAATATTTTTAATGAGAGAAATGCTAGAATCATTTGATTGCCCAGAGTCAACAAACCCTAGGGTTCTAAAAAAACTGGAGGTAAGCAGTTATAACAAATATTGAATGTTCCCAACCACATTCAAAGAAATTTATCATTTTCTTACAGAAAAATGCATGATTTCACTAGATGTTGTCCCCGATCCATTTGACATCACCAATTTCATATAAAACAAGAAAATAAGAAACTAAAATAATGTAATTTGATAGGTCAAATGAATTAATTTCACCAGTTTAGTTAGAAATATTAAGTTTGTTGCATGGCACAACAATAAACACATACTCTCTCTCCATTATGAAATACAAGGCATTCTAAGTTTGTTCTAAGTTAAATTAGCCTAAGTTTGACCAATATTGTAGAAAATAAAAATAATATTTATGACACCGAATGAGCACCATTAGATACATTATGAAATATATTATGATAAATTACTTCATCATCTGTTCACATTAATATTATGCTATATAAATCTAGTCAAACTTAAAAATAAATGACCTAAGACAAACTCAGAATGCTTTAAATTTTGGGATGAAGGAAGTAACCCCTTATACTACATGCTACAGACACATATCACCAACATCGGAAATATTGTGGTGCAACGGTGTTTAGCTACACACCCCTCCCTATAACCGGAAAATCCATCATCGTGACCGAAAAATCCATCCCCTGACCCGAAAAAGGAACCTTAAAACAGAAAATGGAATCTTGAAACCGAAAAAAAGAATCGGAAAAGAGAACCTTCAAACCGGAAAATGAAATCTAGAAACTGGAAATCCACCAGTTTTGACCAGGACTTGGCGCGTTGTAGAAAATCCACACTCAACTGCCAAATATATAGGATTACTGAAACACAAACACTCCCATGCACCAATGATGAGCAGTCCATATCCACATTTTCTCCTCGGAGGATTGCATCATATCATTACAAATATTTAATTGTAGTTCTTGGGATAGAAATCAAAAGTGGGAGTGCTAAAGATAGGGCCAAGTTGGTCAACGTTGTGTACTTAGACAAATGGCTTAGCCAAGTTATTGCTACAGGTTACTTTAAGATATTTAGATGCAAATGGGTTATTTTAGTTATTATTTTTATGGTAGAAGCAAGTACTCCCTCTATCCCCTTTTGATAGTCCTATTTTACCTTGGCACAATGACCAAGGAGAGGAACCTTGTTTGTCATCTAATTAATTATATCATCAAACACTCCTTGTCTTTTTGAGAAAACTCCTCGGCATCAATGTTTTCATATACATACACCAATGTTTTTTCTAGACGAATCACTCTACACAGGAACCGAATCTGACATTTATGTCAGATCTGAAACCACAACTCAAATAGGACTATCAAAAAGGGAAAACTCAGATTTTGAAATACTATCAAAAGGGGATGGAGGGAGTAATTAAGATGCAGATTTAGAGAATTAATTTTAGTTATTTTTAAATGAGGTGGGTAATTTAGAAGTTTGATGTAAACAATGAGTGGCTCTACAAAATCGAATGTCAGATTTTTATTTCTTGTGAGAACTTTTTAGAAGTTACTCCGTATCATTTTTCCTAGCACGTCCCATGAAAATCATGTGAGCGCTCCAAAAAGAGTCTATTATTAAGATGTGTTTGGTTCATGCAACAGTAAAGTAAACGTAAAGGAATGAGATTACAGTGTTTTAGGTGGTGGAATGGGTAATTACAGTCATTTTTTGGTTACACGGTGGTAACGGTATCCGAAAAAAAGCATCGCGGTATTTAATTGTGATGGGAGAGGAGAGGTAACGAGTCTATATACACTCGGGACTTGATTACACCGCTATCGGATTACACAGGACCTCAAACAAATGGATGCAATGGGACACGATACCCTCCGTACAGGTTCGGACCACCAACTAGACGTAATACCCTATGTATTGTTGCTGATCTTGTATTACGTAGTGTAATTTGTAAATATGAGTACAAGGTTGTGACGTCTGACTTGAGACGTGTTGAGACGTTCTGTGTTGAACTTGTTTTGAAAGGGGTCCTTGTCCAACCTTATATGCTGGTGGGTAGGGTTACTGGACGAAAGAGAGAAATCCTAGTCTAACTCGAGTAGTGACTCGTACAGTTCTCGCTCAATGAGTACTTCTATATATAACGACTAGTTTCCTTATACCGTAGAGTACTATGCTGTCCTCCGCCACGGTCTCTACTTGTTGCCATATCTTTCCCTAGAGTCTTTATACGTTCGTGTGAGCCCTGTGCCTTAATAGATTCCGGTTAAAACCGTCAAATCAAAACTTTGATCGAATGTTTCCTCTGCTTTGACTATTACTGCTGCAGTTTTTTGGGGGGAAAAATGTCGTATAGCTACTTGCATGCGGCTTCTGCTTGTTTTATTCAAAAAGAGGCCGTCGGTATATAGTTACAGACTGAGAGGGCTCCCATTTTGGGACTGATGAAAGAATCTGTCAGTATGTACTATTTAGGAGACATAATTGGAACAGACGACACATTATAAGTATCTTACATGCTACATGCATGATTTAACATATTTTAAAAATAATAGTAAAAGCAGCTATTTCTGAAGAAAATATTGCCATGAAATATTCCAAAAAAATATGTATATCATGCATATACTTCTCTCTACAATGATAAAATGCAAGGATAATAGTCTACTTGTACGCAAATCTGACTGAAAAAGATGGGTGGAGGATATATTCCTCATTGAGTTTATGGTTTTTTTATCGAAGTCAGCAGGGGAAACCCTAACCTATTTTTTATATTTTTTATTCTAGATCCAATTAATTCGTTCTCATGGAGAGTCAAACCTGAGTCTGCTGGGTGCTAACCCCTAGGCTAGAGGCTTTTTCACCTATTTGAATTTATGGTTGAACCCGTAGAATGGCAGAGAATGTATGTAGCAATGTTTCCTACTATGATGCGGATACAAATTTAATGATGCTTTCTTTTGATCGGATTTGATTGTTATTGTTTAGTACATGTATGAAATCAACTTGTGGATCCTCTGAGTATTAATTAAGTTATTTATTTGCTTTGATTGTCAATTACTTTCTCCTTTTATACATTATTACAATATCAATAATAAATAAAAATATTGTGCGTTGTAGATAGAATTGTGAGCATATGTATTGTTATACATCATGGATGACATGAGTCCCACGTCTTTAGCTCTATGAATATAAAATTTCTATTTACTAGATTATAATAAATATAAATTCTTGTTTTAGTAGGGCGTGAAAATATATCTGCAATATATGTGCATCTATACTAAGTATAAAATTATTGTTTACTATTTAAACACGTGCTTGTGCCTCTCAACTAAGTATTTCAAAACAAGCTAAAATTAAATTAAAAAGCAGATAATTATTCATGTTAGCACAAATAAGTAACTCTATAACGCCGGGAGGATTGGCCCCCTCCCGGCGAGTCGAGCACTGTAGCAATTTTTTTTTCTTTTTTACATTTTTTTGTTATTCTTTTTTTCATTTCTTTTTTTTGGTTTTTTCCTTTTCATATATGAGTACTACTTTAATTTTGTCTCCAGCAAAAATAAGTACATCTATGTCGAAAAAAGCAATGTCATCTATAGTTGGTACATCGTTGCCTGCCACGTGGTTTCAAACTTTCAACGTTGCGCTTTACGTATTGCTTCTTGGCATTGTCTTCAGAAGAAATAGGTACATCCATGTCGCCGAAAGAGTAAGTATATAAGTAACTCTATATCGCTGGGAGGTTTGGCGCCCTCCCAGCGATCGTGGCATTGTAGCAAATATTTTTTCTTTTCTATTTTTTTGTTTTTCTTTTATTTTTTAATTTTTATTTTTTTTAATTTTTTTTCTTTTCATATATGAGTACAACTTTAATTTTGTCACTAGCAAAAATAAGTACATCTATGTCAAAAAAAGCATCGTCACCTATAGTTGGCACATCCTTGCCTGCCACGTGGTTTCAAACTTTCAACGTTGCGCTTTACGTGTTGCTTCTTGGCATTGTCTCTAGAAGAAATAGGTACATCCATGTCGCCGAAAGAGTAAGTATCTCTATAGCGCTGGGAGGTTTGCGCACTCCCCAGCGCCTCTGGCACTGTAGCGCACTATAGCGCTGCAGTCAGCTATAGTGCGCTACAGTGCACTATTTTTTTTTTTGCCTTTTAAAACTTTTTTGCAACATATTTCTTTCGCTACAGTGTGTCTATTTTTTTCACACGAGTATCACATCTGGTGGTACCTCAGTATTATCTCTAGAAGAAATACATGCATCCATACCGGTAAAAAAATGCATCCAACCAGAGTCGGTGCGTCCTCGCCACATGATTCCAAATGAAATTGTGGTGCCCTTCATGCATTAGAGCTGTCGTTGCTTCCTCACGAAGTTTAGAATGTGACACAAATATTGCGCTCCTCGGCTGCTCGCACAATCTCTCGCATCACGTGTCAACTCGCCACCTTTTCCCTGCTCTTGACCCCAGTTTGGATCAGAGGTGGTGCAGCTGCCTCGGAGGGACATATCGTCCACCACGGGCTTACCGACCTTACATGTGAAGCTCACGACGACCGTTATGCATCCATACCGGTAAAAAAATGCGTCCAACCAGAGTCGGTGCGTCCTCGCCACATGATTCCAAATGAAATTGTGGTGCCCTTCATGCATTAGAGCTGTCGTTGCATCCTCACGAAGTTTAGAACGTGACACAAATATTGCGCTCCTCGGCTGCTCACACAATCTCTCGCATCACGTGTCAACTCGCCACCTTTTTCCCTGCTCTTGAGCCCCAGTTTGGATCAGAGGTGGTGCAGCTGCCTCGGAGGGACATACCGTCCACCACGGGCTTACCGACCTTACATGTGAAGCTCACGACCACCGTTTTTCGTGAGACGAGTTCGCCGAACCGTAGTTCTTGTCCTCAAGTTGTCCTCTCCCCTCTCTTTCTTATTCGTCGGCCAGCCGGCCAACAATGTCACATCGCGCCGCTTCAGTCCTCAGTTCCTACGAGCTCTAGCGCGGTAATGGCAAAAGGCCCTCCTAACTGTGCACTCTATGTCAAGACAACCATGCTCTCTATGGTCGATAACATATGCCTTACTGCCATCGAGTTTGTTGAGGAGTCATGCCAGCATGACACCATCACTGTTCATGATTGCTACTGTGTACGCACATTCCATGCATATTGTCTACTTCATTCAATATGTGTGTGTTTTGTTTCATCCATGTAAGCATTTTGTGCTCTTAGTGATTAGAAAAATTAAAAAAATAGATGAAATAAAAAACCAACTACGATGATAACAAGTAATTCTAACAGGCGCGGCGGTAGCGCGCCGCCTTTCCTAGTAATAATGGGTTTTAGAACAGGATCCAACATGGGTATTGTAGAGGGCTGACAAGAATTGGTGCACTTTTTTTTTTATGCGCGTGGATAATCTATACTATAAAGAGGAGCAATTTGAAACCGTTTTTCACCTAAAAAATTATTCCTATACCTCTTACAAAGGACCCACATGGCAGGCCAAAATGGACGACCACGGAGAGGTGGGGGGGGGGGGGGACGGATTTGTCGTCCTCCCCCGTTGTAAATCGGTGTCCACGCCTTCCCCGCTCATTTTTTTGTCACCCGTATACCCACTCTACCCATCCAAATTTTCCATGTCAGCTACGCAACCGCGTTCCCCAATTCAAGGCCGACATAAAAGGAATGATATCTATGCAATCGGGCATCTCCTTACTTTTAAAACTTGTAGTCAATCACATCCTATAATCAAAGAATGCTTACCATTAGGGAATTGATTGCTTACCATAGTTGTGGATGCCAATTAGAGAATTGATTGCTTACCATAGTCGTGAGAGTCAATCAGGGAATTTGATTACTGACCATAGTCGTAAGCGTCCTGATTCATCCCCTTAGCCCGTACATGTGAGCGTCAATTAAGACATTGATTGATTACCATAACTGTGGGAGTCAATTAGCGAATTGATTGCTTACCATAGCCATGAGAGTCAATCAGGGAATTGATTTCTTACCATAGTCGTGAGCGTCCAGGTTCGTCCCCTTAGCCCTCCTGTCCACCTATATAAGGTGCCCCTCCTCCTCAAAACATACCATCTCTCCCTTCATTCCCATCGCCTACTCAGAGTTCATATTTTTTTTTGAAGGGCGTCGGCACCGAGCCTGGCGCAAGGGTGGCCACGACGCTCGTCGTGTCCAAGCTCGTCGGAAAGAAACGGAACATGCTCTGTGTTGTGGCGGTGCCCGACGCCGTGTGTGGCGCGTTCCTCGACGCCGCCGGCAACAGGGAGAGCAACCTCCTCAGCCTCCTCATCAAGAAGCTGGCCAGGACAGCTCAGCGTCGAGGTGCACACAGATATATGTATCATGGATATTTTTTTCTGTGTATGATCCTACAAATTTACTTCTTTGATATACAAATATATAATTTTTAATGTGTGGTGCTATTGAATAGCTTTAATGTACAATCTTATATTATTGGTTATTAAATATAAATTTTTGAATACACGTGCTTGTCCCTACTAGTAATTCATAAAACCCAAATTATATAGCGAGAGGGGCCTCTGCTTATGCTTACCCAGAGACCCCTCCACATCGGCGTCAGTTTTAGATCCAACGTTCGCTCACGTGGCACTTCTTTTCCCCACCGCTTGCTCCCTTTTCACACACGGGAGTCTGTGGAGAGAGAAAATAGATCTCGTCTCCTGTTCCCCCATCCCATTCTGCTCCATCGAGAGGCCAGCAGTGGCGACGATGCAGCCTGCGACGAGCGGCGATGGTTGAGGCAGCCTGCTCGGCTAGGCATCTCACGAGACGGGGGTGGTGGAGTGGGGCCGCCGGAGGAGCTCGCCTGTGGTGGCACCCTCGCCCGGCAGAGCTCGCCCATGGCCACGCGGTAGGGCTCGCATCGCCTGGCGGAACTCGCTCATGCGGCGGCCAGCCTTGCCCGTCGATGCGCCCACCCCTGTTCCGCTCCGCCTCTGAATCGCGGAGGAATCAGCATGGCCCCACGACGCCGATGAGGGAGAAGACTCTGGTTGTGGCGCTGGAGAGGCAGGCGGCGTGGGCGAGCCCGGGGGCCACGCGAGTAGAGGCAGCGACAGCGTCTTCCTCCGAGTTGGCTACTACAGCGTAAGCGCCCCTCCCTCCCCTTCTCTCCCCATCCCCGTGATCTGATGCTCTGCCTCTGTATGCGTATCTTCGTCTGGATCCGCGCCCACATCTCGGCTTAGAAAGGTCGATTGCGTTGCTTGCGTATGGTTTTGTAGGTTAGTTTTGCAGCTCTTGGGACTGTGCTTCTGCTTGGTCTGAATTCCAAGTTCAGTAGCGTAAGAAGCTATGCTGCATCTGAATCTCGCCCCTTGTCCTCGTAGATCTCCTACTTTTGTTTCATCCTTTAGCGTGGCACAAGTCACCTGGGATTTAGTTTGGTTTCCCGCAGTCGTAAGGATTGGATCTGGTTTTAACACTACTGAGGTCTGTGTGTAGTCAATGGCATTTCCATGGCCCGGCCACATTGTACCTAGTGGAAGAGTTTTACAGATCGAGTGCCCAATACGACTTGCAGAATTATGAAAGAGTGGTGGCATAGTGAAATTATGTTTTATCATGATAGGACCACTGATTTTTTAGGTACTATACGTATTTCTTTTTCCTATGAATAATTAAGATATTAGAAATAACTAACGATTTACTGATATGAGATAGGAAGTAAGCAAGCCTTGATTTGAAACATATATGAAGTAATTAAACTCTGCTTTACATAATATTGTAAGCATGTCTTGCAGTAGATGCCTTACATGTGTTACCCAATTTACATGTGTTCGAGTAGATACCTTGTCCATAGAAGTACCAAATTACTGACTGAATACACACATAATTCTCAATCTTGTCGTGGTAAAGCAAATTTAGTACCCATCAGTAGTAGTGCAACTCTAACCGTGTTGTTTGTGGACATGAAATTTCCCTAGTGGTGATAGTTCCACTTGGGCGTTTGGCTGTGTACACTGCAGCTGGTACCGACACGGCAGGGAATCGTCATCAAAATAGGTCTGATTCCATAGCAAATTAAAGTCGTTGTCACTAGTTGTCCTGATGATTAGGCTTATAATATGTCTAGCATTCATGCACTAGCCATATAATATGTTAGTCATTTGTCTCATTTGTTGGATGATTTTTGTTAATTTTATGTTCAGTTGGTCAGCATTCTTATCAGATTTTAGAATTAAAGAGAAATGATTGTGGAGACCCATTCTGGAGCTCCATCCGAACCCCCTCTTCCCTTCGGCTTTAGTTTTGCTACTGCTCATTACTTTTTCTATTTTAAGGTACGAAGTAAGTAATCGTTGATTTACCGAAGATAGGGGATGTGACTTGTATATGAGTTGAAACACACAAGAAGTAACTAATCATTGATTAACAAAAGATAGGAAGTAAATGCCCCTAATCTAGAACACTGAAGAAGTAACTAGTCATATTTAAATTAGATCGGAAGTAACCTTTTTAGTTTTAAGCACATGCAAATTTGTAGTGAGAGCCATTAGAATCATACCCCCTACTGACAATATGAAGTCTACTCACTTCAGAGATGGCAGTGTGGCGCAACATATAACAAGCACATGTTTCAATTCCTGTATAATGTAACATATATGCAACTTTACATTTACATTTGCATTATGTCTCTCTTGTTTTTTTCAGTCTGATGATATTCAACTATCGAGTGGGCAATTTTGCTGAATCCCTCAAGCCAAGAGGGCATCTGTCCAATGAACCAGCAGACTGCATGTGTGATATTTTTTACAGTGCAGCAAAAGGAAACTCGTCCTATCTTCAAGAACTGTTGTATGATTTCTCTCCCTCCCTCTCCCTCTGCTACTCTGCTATACCTCCTGTCTCCGACTCTCTGCTGCTTCCCTAAATGGAGTGATATTTCGTTTTTGCTGCTTTTTGGCCCCTGTTCATCATCAATTTGCATAGTACTAAGTCTTGCTAGTTCCTTTGTTAGGTGACCATTATTATTGGACCCGTGGGATGTGCTAAATGCTTCAAGGTTGGCTGCACCTTGCATTGTCCTGTATAAACTGAAATTCGATAGCTTACATATTCATTTGTAGTAGATCCTTCAATGTTGGCTGCACTATTCATCTAGGCTGATGCTTATTTGTGTTTCTATTAGGTGGTCAATTAACTCTGGGCGTTCGGGTTACCCGATTATTTCGGGTCGGGTAGTTCGGGTTTTGAAAATTTCGGGTAATTAAAATCATTACCCGATTGCAGCCCCAAAAAAACGCTACCCGCAATTTCGGGTTCGGGTTCGGGTATACCCAATTTACCCGAAATATATAAGATCACAGGAGTCAGGATATAAGATCACCTAACTTTAAGAACACTTTCTCATACACAATTGCAGCCTTCAACATCAAATAGGTGTAATTCCACCTTGTCGGAACATCAAGTTTCACAAAAGCTTTGCTGTCCACTTTCTCTTCCTCAGCAATTTCTTTAAACTTCACCAATCTTGAAGTCCCATTTTTATATATCTAACAGCAGCCCTAACACGTTTAATAGATTGGTCCACTTCTTGCAGTCCATCTCTTACAATAAGATTCACAATGTGGGCTGCACACCTCATATGCAAAAACTTGCCCTTGACAATGTTCGTTCAGACTTCAGAGAAGTATTCCTATTACGGGTAGTTCGGGTACCGGGCGTAGTTACCCGAACTACCCAATATAAATTCGGGTAACAGGATCTAATATCCGAACTAAATATCGGGTAGTGCGGGTTCAGGTATTTCGGGTCCGGGTATTTCGGGTTCGGGTAACGGGTAGCGGGTAATATGCCCAGAGTTATGGTCAATTACATTTATTTGCTTAGACTCAGTGCGGTTATGCCACTAGGAGTTCATGCACAAGCAAAAGGTTTCGACCTAGTAATAACTAGAACATGTGGATTTATGTACTCAAACTTCAGGATTATGGTTTTAAGATATGAAAAAAACCTTAGCTGCTCCATTGTTTGCCTTTATGCCATTAGTACCAAATGCCCTATACAAAAATAGCGCTCAAACCATTGATGTTGCTGGAGACATGAAGTGTGACTTTTCTGCTGACATTGTGAGCTTGGAGAAATTGTGAGCAGTCCCTAGCAGTCCTTTTTTCCTTGCTGCAGGCATTATATCTCATGAAATTCTATAACCAGTCATTTATTTATTTTTTGTGTTTCTCCCATGTAGCGGCTCGTGGGGTATGGCATACAGATCTGGTGTTTACTGTTGTTTTTTGATGTGGCTTAGTTCATCAGTCAATTAGCATATCCAGTCCATTAGTATCTAACCTGTTACTGGGTATCATATATGGTGTTGACAATCCTTAGCCTAACAGATAAATCCGCAAGCGTACGAATATCGATGTAGCTTTCACCTGGGAGTGTTCCAAGGTATCGAATCCACGAGGAACGAGAAGTGTACTAGAAGTGGTTATGGTTTATCTAGGGGACGACGGGGGTGAAGAAGAACAGATAAGTTGGGTAGAGGTAATCTAATGTCGACTTGCTAACCTCCTATCAGGAATACTAGATTCCTCTAGTTGCTTCGACGGCTAGAACGGGAGAACCTCAGAACGGGGTGAGAGAGGGGGTTCTCCGGGCTCAGCACTACTGTTATGAGTACATCCGAACGTGGTGGACTACGAAGGACGGACAGGGCTGTCACCACCTGCCGCCTACCACTGCAGTTCCGTGGGGTGCAACACAACCTGAGGTAGCTAGCCAGCACAGGCACCACGCCTAAGCTTTCAGCTACTGACCTCCACCCAACGCGAAGGGCTATAGAGGAAACCCCAAACAAGAGTCGCTGTCACTCGCGCAGACTTAGGTACCCGCAACTAGAGAAAGCATTCAAGAACTACTAATGTAAGGAGAGAAAGCAGTAAAGACAAAAGAAGATGAACTTTACTCAAATCGAAGCTTCATTCCTCCGAGGCACAAGTTGGAGAGAGGGGCCGACACTCCGACTCCTCTCCGGACTCTCACCTCACCACTTTTCCTATTTTGTAAGCTAGCGCTATGCCTTGGACTTCTCCAACGCCCCGTGGTGTGTTGAATGGGGGTGGAGGTTGCCTTTTATTGCCTTCCAAGGGCGGTATCAGGCGTAGGGATGACGCTAATGACTTGCTTAGCTTCCACGCCAAAGGGGAGGAGTAACGGGCACGGTCATAGTCCGGCCGGCCTCCTTCCGGCCGTTCGGCCTGGAGATGGTGCCATTTGGCACCGTCTTTCTCGTGGACGGTCCTGATGCTCTCCTAATGACGGTTGTAGTGGCGTTCGATCCACGCTTGACAGTTACAGGCCGGTCGGCCTGGCTCTGGCCCCTCTCGGCCATCCGTTGCATCGACACGCTCATGGACGGTTGCTTGTTGTCTGAAGAGGCGGTTCTGGTCGAAAAGTTTGGTTTAGTCGCAGCATGTGGGCCTTCCGCTCCATGTCTTAGGCCTTTCGGTCTCAACTTCACTTATCCTTGTCAATTTCATGCTTGGGGGTCCTTTGGTGACTCCCTAAGGCCATGTTGCAAAGGTTGAGGTGGTTTGGTGGAGGTCCAGGGCCGATCGGCCGGCCTGGCAGGGTTTTGCCGGCGATCTTCTCGGATGCGTAACTTTCTCGTCCGGACTCCAAATTGGGTCATCCAAATGTCCATTTCAATCATCTCGGAGAGCTCTTCGACATGGGGCTGTCAAATATGTGATTTGGATAACTTTTGCACCATGTCCAAGTCTCCTTTGTCTCGGGATGAACCTTCACTTGTATGACTTCACCGATGTTGGCATTTATGCACCATATTACCTATATTTCCTTGCAAAACATATTGGTGCACAAAACTTGTGGAACTCATTAGTTTAAATAAAATATTATATGAGCATCACTTAGTTCCTTCATTAAGTTGGGAAGGTTGACGGTCAAAAGTGGCATATAGTGGCCGTCAACACACCCCCACGCTTAGATCTTTGCTCGTCCCGAGCAAAGGGTAGGATTTAGAACACTGGGTCGAGCAAGAACTAAGGTAGGCTTTGATGCACAACTTCTCAAGGTAATAGCTAGCATAAACGTTATTCCAAAACATTTCTCATACCTGTGGGGTTTGAAGTGGCTATGATACCTGCCTTGAGCGGTTGAAAAGTGGAACAACTCGAATGAAGATATGACTTCCCTCTTCATCAACCATACTTGGAGTTTTTTTTAGAGAAGAATACCTTAGCTCATCATATCCTCAGATGGCACTCTCGAGTCCCTCATGTAGTATTTTATTCCTCACTGAGGCCAGTAGCCAGCCTCTTCCTACAATCTATAGGCTTATGTGGAGCTCGGGTAGGGGAAATGTAGGCCCACCTATGTTGTGTATATTGTTAAGTCAAAAAATTGGTCCTAGTGGAAGTTGTGACACTTCATATTCCGATCATTCAGAAATAGATAATCAAGGATGGGGGAGAAAATGGACACAACACAAGCACAATGGATTGTGATGAACAATCCATAAATTATGCTTTTGAAAGAATATGGCCTTGAGTGGTACTCTTTATTTTGCATGGATCCCTATTAGGACTTTGAAGACTTGAAACTATCGAGCTCTCTATCTCTCCTCTTTTTTTTTCCTTTTTGCCCACAACTAGGCAAGTTTTTTTTTGCTCGATAGATCCATGTCTTCTCTCAAATATGGGGAAGGGATGCTAGAGTATTTATTTTGAAAGGCCATATTTGTGGATAGGATTTGGTCAAGGGTATATGGATGAAATGATTTGGGTTTGGTTTGATGGAGGAATGTCTGATGAAAGTGGATGCAAGAATCCATTTTGGAATCAGCATATCCAGACATGGAAAGGCTAGCACTAAAGGATAGACGCAAAGGAAGAAATGATCGGTATTCAAATGTCACTGTTCCATAAGGGCACAAGATTTGACAAAACTCAACACAACTATATCGGTGGCATATGTAAGGGTTTGATCATATGAAATATTTGGCTCTGGTAGGAATTTTCAACCACTGAGGAATTTGAGCCTAAGGGTTTTTTTTTCAGAAGAAGAAAAACTCCAAGCAAGAATTAATAAAGAAGAAAGAAACACTTCTATCTCATTATGTCACACTCGTCAACAACTTAGGCAAGACCCCCCCTAAATTTCTGATCCCACAAGCATAGAGTACTAGTTAAGGAATAGAGCTTATGCTCGCCGACATGTGAGATGCAAAGTTGTGATCAAGATATCTTGTTGCATGTAGATCATCATCCATTTTTTTATATGAACAAGATGCTCAATCCAAAGATATGAACATTATGAAATAACCTCAAGTGGGGGAATAAAGTGCAAACCAGTGTTGAAGGATTGACCATGCTTTGCTTCGTGCTCAAATTATGTCCTCCCCCACGCTCAGATTTTGTGACACTTGGTGCCAAAAACTGAGCGTCTGAGGTTGTAGCCTTTTGCCCAACTCTCCGTTTATTTGAGTCCCAACCTGAAAGGTTAGTGACAAAAATAACCGAAGGAAGCGAGTCCTGAAATTATGTCATGAAACTTTGTTCGGTTTTATTCATTGAAAATAAAGATTTTTTTATTGTTATTATCATTTTTTATGATGGAATTTGAAAGAAAAAAAATGAATGAAAAGACGGGTTACCTCCCGGCAGTGCTTGTTTATGGTCAAAAGCTCGACCTTGGGAGCCTCTTTTCGAAGTAGCAGCTAGCTTTGTGTTGTGGCTCCCCCCATCACCAATCTTCGGATGTCGTTTCTCTAGCTGCAAGGTTAGCACAGCTTACCATGACGAGATTTGCAATACTTATGATAAACAAAATCATCCATAACCACCCTTTTGAAATTGTTTTGATGGGGCATGTGATGGTTGGAGTCATCGTGTGTGCTAATGGTGGGAGTAGATGGAGTATTCATAGGGAAACATCGATCTTTGGGTTTCTCAAAGACGAAATATCCATGCTCATCATTTTCTTCCAAACCCGACATGGAATTTGCTACCTCAGGAACATCTACAGAGCAAACATTTTCAAAATCAAGCCTGTAGTATTCTTGAGGCATATCTTTCTCTTCGACATGGAAGTCCTTTGATTTTTCTGGATCAAGAAGGAAAGCATTCTCCTCGAAATCGCAAAATTGATATGATCCTAGGAGTTCTGAGGGGTTTGACGAGATAGGAGCTCTGAATTCCTCATCGGAAAATTCGAATTCATCTTCCGAGAATTGAAACTCCGGATCGAGGGATGGTGAATCCTCCTTAGGAGCTTTGAACTCCTCATCGAAAATTTGAATTCAGCTTCCGAGAATTGAAACTCCGGATCGAGGGATGGTGAATCCTCCTTAGGGGATTCAGACTTGTCCCTTGAGTATTGGAGACCCAGGAATCTTGAGAATCGGGATGTCGTCTGAAGGAATAGAAAATACTGCTGGGCATCGGTCCAGGATTCTTCTTGTGGGTCAGAGGTCACTACCTCAGATTTTCTATAAGCATCATCTTCTTTTCCTGGTGATGATGGGACATCACCGTATGCTATCGATTCATCGTCATCGAACATGGAATAAATGAAAGGTTGATGCTGATCATTGGAGGGCTTAGGATCTGAGGTAGGGGGTTTTGGTTCGGCAACCTTCTGTGGACAAGGTGATGGAGAATGACCAAAAGCATTCATTCTGTCAGTAGGCTCTTGAGATTTTTCGGGAAGATCTTCATATATTCCGGTTTGTGCGGCATTCTTGAGCATCTTATCAAGGATGGCTCTCCCCTCACTTACGGTTAAGAAGAGGAAGGATGAAGGACCGAAACGGCGACCAGAGAGGGGGGGAGTGAATGGGAGCCGATAAAATTTTCTTCTCAAATCAATTCGGCTTTCACCCCAAAATCACTTCCGGACTTCGTATCACAATCTTGCCAAGATCACGTAGCAACTGAGATGCTACTGACCCTAGGAACAAGAAACATGCAGCGGAAACACAGAAAGAATCCTCGATCCAAAAACTTCACCGAAACAGCCACTGGATGTGTGTACTCGGCACTGCCGGTTTTCAGAACTCGGCACTGCCGAATACACACAGCACAAAAGCACCCCTCGAGTCTATGTACTCGGCAGTGCCGGTTTTCACAACTCGGCAGTGCCGGGTACACGCAAACAGCACAGCCCCAAAGTCAACTCGAGGATGGATCTCCCAAACGGCTTGAGCTCTTGAGGCGAGATTTTGGTCAGATGATCTAGACCTCCAGTGGAGTGTTTTCCCAAAAGATCTCGGCCTCTAACTCAGTACAACTCCCGGAAACTCAGATCTCGTGATGAACACCATGACACCAAGTTCATCCCGAAAATCTCAAATCCAAAGCGATTCTCGGCGCTTGGGGGCAAAGGATCACCAGCAAAAGAGGCACAAGGCACTCATACGTGAATCCCCCAAAGAAATCCGAGAGAAAACGCCCTAGATTGAGAAGAACGAAAATCCCCCAAAAATAGCTCCAAAAATACCCACGAAAATAGAAAAGGGAGAAGGAGCTCGGGAAATCAAATCATGGCACAAAGATGAACAGCACAAACTCAATCACATAACCATGAATTCACCTATACAAACTAGGAATGATTCGAAGTAGTTCTAGGTGAAGGGGATGAAGGGAAGGGAAAAACTAAACAAGCCAAATAAAGATAACTAAAGAGATAACAGCCACCAGCCCTGAAGGGGCCTATTAGTAGTCCAAGTGGTGGTGTCCTAAAGACTAAACTACCCCTAAGTGATACATACCCCTCAGGGGCAAATTTGACATTTTGATCTCAGATATTTTCCGGCTCGGGCACCTTCCACTGCAAGCTAGCTTCCCTCCGACGCAAGCCTTGCAGTCACGCCGCGTGTCCTCCGGATCGAAGCTCCTCGATGCCGTTCTTGGGCCAGCCCAGTCGGGTGCATGTACTCGGCACTGCCGAGTTGCTCAACTCGGCACTGCCGGGTACATACAGCCCAGTAGCCCAACGGCCCATCTTCGCCACGTCGAGTCCTCGGTCCTTGGTTTTGAGGCCCAAACCAAGGGAAACCGTCCACCGATGATTTTGTGGCCAAATCACCAAACCCCGCGCGCAAACTTCGGTTGTTAGCCGCCACCTTGCGCCGGCTTCACATCCGCGTACGAGCTTCGGTTGTGAGCCGCTACCTCGCACCGGAACCACGTCCCCTTGCTCGTTCTTGCCAGCATGTGAACCGCACTTGATCCATCGGCCACCGGGTCCCTCGAACCAAGCCTACTTGTCTCTCCGCTCCTCGGAGGCCGCCATGGCTAAGACCTTTCGCGCCTGTTCTTCACCTGCACCAATGCAACCAAGCCGCATTCTACACCTGCAATACTTGAGCCAAGGGAAACGTCAATCCACACCACGTTGTCAATCACTCATCACACCAGGAAGCGACCATTCACCGGTCCTCGGACACACCGGGTCCTCAAAGGATCCTCTAGAAACTGCATCCAAATGGTGTGCACTTTCTTTTCTAAGACCACTAGCAAAGTGTTGTAAGAGCATAGCCCCGGGTATACCCAAGTCTGGTCCTAAAGATATAAGCTTGGTGAAACGAGCCCAAGCTGCTCCCAAAGATTCTCATTCTCGTTGCTTGAAAGAGAGGGCTTCTGTACGAAGGGCAACGACCTTCGATACGGGGAAGAATTTGAGACAAAACTCATCTTTGAGAGCATTCCAATCACCTTTTACAGTCTCTACGGTCATATAATACCATTCTTTGGCACCACCAATCGGGGAGAATGAAAAGAGCTTCCATTTTACCGTTTCATGGTGCATGCCTGGTATTGAGATGATAGCGCAATTCTGTTCAATTTCTCGTAGATGGGTGTAAGGATTTTCATCCTTATGTCCAGAGAAAGATTGTGATCGAACCAAGGCCACGAGACTAGGGCAGATCTCGAAGCCTGAGGTATGGATGGGGTGTAATGAAGGTGGAGGCACCCAATGATTATGCCCTGGTGCCGAGAACTTACGGAGGGTAAGGGACTCCATGAGGAAGATAGGATGGTAACTTTTTTAACAAGGGATTCTATTTTTTTTATTTTTTGTGTTTCTCCCATGAAATTCTATAACCAGTCATTTATTTTATTTTTTGTGTTTCTCCCATGTAGCGGCTCGTGGGGTATGGCACACAGATCTACCGGTGTTTACTTTTGTTTTTTGATGTGGCTTAGTTCATCAGTCGATTAGCATATCCAGTCCATTAGTATCTAATCTGTTACTGGGTATCATATATGGTGTTGGCAATCCTTAGCCTAACAGATAAATCCGTAAGCGTACGGATACCGATGTAGCTTTCACCTGGGAGTGTTCCAAGGTATCGAATCCACGAGGAACGAGAAGTGTACTACAAGTGGTTCTGGTTTATCTAGGGGACAACGGGGGTGAAGAAGAACAGATAAGTTGGGTAGAGGTAATCTAATGTCGACTTGCTAACCTCCTATCAGGAATACTAGATTCCTCTAGTTGCTTCGACGGCTAGAACGGGAGAACCTCAGAACGGGTGAGAGAGGGGGTTCTCCGGGCTCAGCACTAATATTATGAGTACATCCGAACGTGGTGGACTACGAAGGACGGACAGGGCTATCACCACCTGCCGCCTACCACTGCAGTTCCGTGGGGTGCAACACAACCTGAGGTAGCTAGCCAGCACAGGCACCACGCCTAGGCTTTCAGCTACTGACCTCCACCCAACGCGAAGGGCTATAGAGGAAACACCAAACATGAGTCACTGTCACTCGCGCAGACTTAGGTACCCGAAACTAGAGAAAGCATTCAAGAACTACTAATGTAAGGAGAGAAAGCAGTAAAGACAAAAGAAGATGAACTTTACTCGAACCGAAGTTTCATTCCTCCGAGGCACAAGTTGGAGAGAGGGGCCGACACTCTGACTCCTCTCGGACTCTCACCTCACCACTTTCCCTATTTTGTAAGCTAGCGCTATGCCTTGGACTTCTCCAACGCCCCGTGGTGTGTTGAATGGGGCTGGAGGTCGCCTTTTATTGCCTTCCAATGGCGGTATCAGGCGTAGGGATGACGCTAAGGACTTGCTTAGCCTCCACGCCAAAGGGGAGGAGTAACGGGCACGGTCATAGGCCGGCTGGCCTCCTTCCGGCCGTTCGGCCTGGAGATGGTGCCATTTGGCACCGTCTTTCTCGTGGACGGTCCTGATGCTCTCCTAATGACGGTTGTAGTGGCGTTCGATCCACGCTTGACTGTTAGAGGCCGGTCGGCCTAGGGTAGGCCGGCCGGCCTGGCTCTGCCCCTCTCGGCCCTCCGTTGCACTGACACGCTCATGGACGGTTGTTTGTTGTCTGAAGAGGCGGTTCTGGTCGAAAAGTTTGGTTTAGTCGCAGCATGTGGGCCTTCCGCTCCATGTCTTAGGCCTTTCGGTCTCAACTTCACTTATCCTTGTCAATTCCATGCTTGGGGGTCCTTTGGTGACTCCCTAAGGCCATGTTGCAAAGGTTGAGGTGGTTTGGTGGAGGTCCAGGGCCGGCCGGCCTTGTCCAGGCCGATCGGCCTGGCAGGGTTTTACCGGCGATCTTCTCGGATGCGTAACTTTCTCGTCCGGACTCCAAATTGGGTCATCCAAATGTCCATTTCGATCATCTCGGAGAGCTCTTCGACATGGGGCTGTAAAATATGTGATTTGGATAACTTTTGCACCATGTCCAAGTCTCCTTTGTCTCGGGATGAACCTTCACTTGTATGACTTCTCCAATGTTGGTATTTATGCACCATATTACCTATATTTCCTTGCAAAACATATTGGTGCACAAAACTTGTGGAACTCATTAGTTTAAATAAAATATTATATGAGCATCACTTAGTTTCCTTCATTAAGTTGGGAAGGTTGACGGTCAAAAGTGGCATATAGTGGCCGTCAACATATGGTTAGGTTTTCTGTTTTTTTTTTCATTTCAGCAACTATTATGCCCACCTTTTTTATGATCTTGTCTACGTTGTTTTTATTTTACTTAGATGCTAAGTAGTTCAAGTATCATAATTCTAATAAATTTGCAGTTCCATCGAAGACAGAAGGAGCTTATATTTTTTTGAACTTGTTGCTAGTGGATTGCCACATATTCAACAGGTATGTTAAAATCACAATACACATCCCCCTCCCGCAAATTGATTTTGCTGAATTCTATTTTTATATTTTTTGATTCATAGTGCTAGCAGTAGCTGTACTTTTATGTCGTAATTATTGGTTTGCAATAAGTATGCCTAGGTCACTTTTGGTAGACTAGGTCATGTTAGGTGTGTTTATAATCTGTGCCCTGTTTCTAATTTTAGTTATTTTTAAAATAATTCAGGTTGTAAACTAGTTTATCATTGATTGAGTTAACTATATTTGTTTGTTACAAATCCTGGCCTTTAGGAGTTACAAAACACAAGTTTCAAACTTCAAATCCTCCAACTCACTTTTCAGGACTCTCAAAGCACTCCCCCTGCAAAGATGCAACTCCCCCTGAACAAGTAAACTTGTGCGTGCGAAAAACACTCAAAATGACTCACATGTGCTTCTCTTTTAGAAAATGCAATCTTGCACAAACTTTCAAAATCTTTCCAGAAAATTGTCCCTCTTCTTTAGAAATGCTCAAGATATTCTCCCCCTTGTTGACAATGCATGAATCAAGGTCAGAAAAAGCCAAAGTGCACAAAACCGACGCTGAGTTGCGTGTACTCGGCACTGCCGAGTTGTCAAAACCGGCACTGCCGAGTATACACAGCCAGCACAACGAAAATGCAAAAATGGAACTATAAGCACAAGAACCGGCACTGCCGAGTTGCTCCTGTCGGCATTGCCGAGTATGTACAGGCAGCACAGCAAAAATGCAAAAATGCAACTACAAGCTTCTCAAATATACA
>WEIB01000266.1:0-101071 GCA_015476505.1 Urochloa ruziziensis
TTTTCCTTGAAAGGAACCTCCGGTTGCCCGGGTAACTTTCCCGCATTTGGGTTAGGACAGGATGCAGCCAGCTGAGCTACTTGAGTTTCAATCATTTTGTTGAAGCTCAGCTGGTTCTTAACGACAGAGTTAAAAGCTTCTATCTGGGAGGCCATCGACTCCATAACTTTATCATTAGCAAGAAATTTCTTGCTAATGCTATCGTTAATTTGTTTTTGGCCATACCAGATGTCCTTTAGCGATGGTTGAAAACCGTTGTTAGAGCCATTGCCTTGCTGTTGGCCGAAGGGGAAGTTGGGCTTGGAATTCCAACCTTGTTGAGGACGGAAGCCTGAATTGTTGTTATTTCCAATGAAATAGGCTTCTTCTTGTGTCGTCAGGCAAGTGTCGCCCGAGTGTCCTGCTTCTCCACATGTTTCACACGTGATTCTCTCCTCCATGATCTGATTTATCTCCTTGCCAGGAGATTCCATCTTCTTCAAGAGAAGGTCCATCTTAGCGCCAGCATATCAACGGAGTCAATTTGATGTACTCCCTTGCGGGGAGCTTGTCTTTCTCCTATCCAGCTCTGGTGAGTGGATATTTTCTCGATTAGCGCCTTTGCTGCGTCTACATCCAACGAGAGGAAAGCTCCTCCCGCGGCTGCATCCAACATCTCTTGCGATCGTCGGCTCAGGCTGTGGAAGAAGTTCTGGGTAATCAGCCAATCTTCCACACCATGGTGGGGGCATGCTGCAATATACTCTTGCAGTTGCTCCCAAGCTTCGGGAATTGTTTCTCCGTCTAGCTGCTGAAAGCTAGTGATTTTTCCTCGGAGGGCATTGGTCTTTCCCACCGGAAAGTACTTGGCCAGAAATGCGTCTGCGCAAGTCTGCCAGCGTGCTTCGAATGATGCCTTGTTAGCATAAAACCACTCCTTCGCTTTCCCAAGCAAGGAGAATGGGAAGAGTTGAAGGCGGATGTTGTTGATCGGTGTGCCATTGGGGTTGATAGTACTGCACACCTCCAGAAAATTCCGAAGGTGAGCGTTCGCATCCTCAATCGCCTTTCCGCAGAAAGGGCTGGCCTGAACCATGTTTACCAGGCCAGTTCTCAGCTCAAATGCACCTTCCTATGCGTTCGACAGTCCCGGGAAGTTGCTGCTTGACGGGGCTGAGAACTCACGGAGCGTCTTCTTAGCTTGAGCCATAATCTCTGGAGACTCTGGGGCTGAAGAAAACGACGAGTCTGATTCGGACTCGGAGTCGGATGACGACTCGAGTATATTGCTTGAGCTGAGTGAAATCTGAGGAGGTACGACTCTCTTTCGCACTACTCTTCCAATGCGTTCTGGATTTGGATCAAAGTTTGATGGTAGGTTGAAACCAGTCATGCACTACCCTGCAAAACACATCAAAAATAGACGAATGTTGCAGTGGTGAGTTCACTAAGGTTAGTGGTTTGGTAAATCTGTAAAGATAATCAAATGATTCAATAATAACTTTAGCCAATTGCTTCCCCGGCAACGGCGCCAGAAATGCTTGTTGGCACTCCTTAGCGTCACGTTTTAGCAACGCTCAAGAGCGCGTAGATATATGTCGTTGTATGCAAAATTAATTCTGCAAGCGCACAGAATATATCTCGTTGTAGCACTTCACCTCGGGAGTTACCCCAGGGTATTGTATTTATATTTCCGCAGGGAAGCAGATGGTTAAAGTGTATTGAAGAATGAAATGATATATCTTGCCAGAAATATCAAGCCACAAACCCAGGGGCACAAACTCTAGGTTGGTTTGGATAATGGTCAAGTTAATGACCGGATAGAAGGTCTGAAAGACCAGCGACACACGGAGCACCTATTTCTAAAGAAAAGGAAAGACGTTGGGAGAGACCGGACCTAGACTCTTTCTAACTCAGAGCAAAAGGCACTCTAGCCTTAGCCTAGACCCTAGCTTAGATACCGGGAACAGAGCTCGCTTCGACGGCTAGAATGGGAGAACCTCAGAACGGGGTGAGAGAGGGGGTTCTCCGGGCTCAGCACTACTGTTATGAATACACCCGAACGTGGTGGACTACGAAGGACGGACAGGGCTGTCACCACCTGCCGCCTACCACTGCAGTTTCGTGGGGTGCAACACACTTCCTAGTTAATCAACAAGCCAGACACCACGTCTGCACTCGATGATTAAGATTTCTCTTGAGGCCTGTCAAGAGAAATCCCCGTCTTCCCTAAGGCGTCTTACGGCCCGGTCAAGGCGAGCAAACCCGCGAGATAAAACTCGGTAGAGCTAAACTAAACTCTACACTAAAACTAAAGGGGATAGGTCTTTGCTCTAAAGAGAGCAAGATCTTTACTCTTAAAGAAGAGCAAGAGAGAAATATAAAAGATAACTTAAGCTCTGAAGTAAGAAAGTAATTGTATAAATAAACTCTTCAAAAGAAGGAAAGGATACAAGAGCTTTACCAGAACTCCGAAGACTCCGAAGATCCGAGCTAATCTAAGAAATGAAAAGATACTAGAGCTCCCTTCAAGTAAAGACTTGAGATATGTGGTGTGTGTCTTCCCAAGGTGAATGAGCTTCCTTTTATAGCCTCCAGGGGGTGGATGTCAGCGTCATTAGCACGCCAAGGATCTGCTTAAACTTCACGCGAAGGAGGAGACGTGGCGGCCATAGAGGGAGGCCGGTCGGCCTGGGCTAGGCCGGCCGGCCTGGCCCTGGTGCCACTTGGCACCGTCCTCTGCAGGAACGGTCCTGATGCTCTCCCAAGGTCGGTAACAGTTGCGTTTAGTTGAAGCTTGTCTGAGAATCCTAGGATGTGGGCCCTTCAATCCATGTGCTTTCACCTCTAGGCCTTCCGGGTCCTTGGATCAAACCGATGTTGTTTGCACGGTGCTTGATCATCCTGGGCACTTGGCATGGCTTGTGGATCAATGACGTGGCCAGACCTGGCCAGGGGAGGCCGGTCGGCCTGGCTTAGGCCGGCCGGCCTGGCTCTGTGCCAGGTTTGGCCCTTGTTTCCCCTGGTTCATCCTGCAAGCACAACTCATCCAAAACTTGTGGAATTTGTCAGTAAAAATACTTTTATGTATGGAATATGGTATGATCATCCTCATTTTACCGAAATGTTGACGGTCACTACGGGGTTATAATGGCCGTCAACAGACGCCCCGAAGGCCTACTACGAGACTTTTGTCCCCAAAGAAGGCCATCGGGAAGCGCCTCGTCGCCTCCCCGTCCAAGAAGGAGATCGTGCCGCTGTTCATCTCCACCTTATCGGAGTACTTGCCGCAGTACACTCCGAGAAGTCCTAGCCCTCCACGCCGGGATGGGCCAGGCATCGAGAAGGGGCTCTTCTTAGCCCCTAAGAAGCCTGATGAGGGGAGGAAGCGCTTCATGGTGCCTCCACCCATCCAAGGACCTCCCGGGCAGATGGAGTGGTCCGAGAAAGAAGAGGAGGAGGACGTGGAGGAGTTGAGGAGGAAGCTCGCCGCGCTGCAGCTCAAGGTCAATAACATGGACGAGCGCGTGGCGGAGACGGTGATCGGGCAAATGGAGGCCGATGACAAGATTGAGGTCCTTCGCAAGGCAATGGCCTCTAAGGTCAAGCGCCTCACGAAGGCAACCGGCAATGAGCACCTCTACCGCCCGAAGGAGGAGTAGATGGGCTAGAATAGGTTTAGATTTTTGGGTGCTTAGTTTGATTTCCCATTGTTTAATTTCTTTCAAAATTTCCTTTGTATGCAGCACCCCCACATTTGTTTCCCTTGATTTGAATAAAATAAATTTATTTGAAAGAAGTGACTCATAATAATAATAACAATAATGGTTGGTGCACACTTGTGTGCCAACCAAATCCTCGGACTAAATTTCTGGTAAAGCACGTAGAAACTAAGATGCACAAAAGGTCTTCTGGCCTCTGGACGAAGCGGGACGCAACCTGGCACAATGCCAGGCCAGCCGGCCTAGGCCAGGCCGGCCGGCCTCCTGCTGCTGCACTTCGAGGAGATCCCGTGCCCGCTGCGTAATCTTGAGAATCAGATACGCGAGGAACCTGAACCGAGGTGCCTGGCAACAAGGCCAGGCCAGCCGGCCTACACTGGGCCGATCGGCCTGGGCCTGTGGCCAACTCCGCCGGTTCGACTCCAGGAGACGGTTTGCGACCCCTACCTTTGATCCTTGCATGATTTTGATTCATATGAAATTACTGGCTAAATAATTTTAAAACTTGATCAAAATTCATGAAAGTGAACCCCTTTGCATGATATATTGCATATACCTGTGATATTTCTTGAGAAATTATTTCATTGCCTTGGAACTTTTAATAGGAATGCCTGATCCTTATTAATTGATTCTTATGATATGATGATTTGAGGAGTTGAACCTTCCGATTCGAGGTTTTGGAGATTGTTTTTTTTGAAAATAAACTTAAGGCTACCCTTGTTATCATCAACTTGAAATGTCCTATCCAAAGCCATATAACAAATTCAAGTTGAAGTTTCCACATAGCTACCTTCTAAATTTTGAGCTTGCTCGAATTACTTGCCTTCATGTTCATGCTACCTTGTTCATCATGGCCATCCACGTACACGTGCAGCAATAAAGTCCAAGTTGTCAAAGCTCTTCATCCCCCTGAAAATGAAGAAGGGAATGATACACTCCTTATCTTCACTAAAAAAAGGAAAGAGAAAGGGGAAAGATGAAAGATGCAAGAATGAGGACTCAAGCACCAAAATACACGTGCACTTGGCCAAGATTTATGAGTGGTATGAATGAATAAGACAAGCTTTTCGATCTTGCAAAATAAATAAAGAAGAGTGAGCAACACCGATCCCAAAAAGCTCCACCTTATAACATAGAAATAGGAGAGGCTTGATTCTAAGCCAAGGTGAGGATCCAAACACTATGAGTGATCGAGATATGTTGAGAAATAACAAGGGTATGCCTCACTTTCGTTATAAAATTATCAAAAACTCCAAATACCATGAGGAAGAAGTGTTCGATCAATCAATGAGTTGTTCTAAGACTCAATTGATGAAGATGAGGGTGTTAGCCACTGGAATCCAAGGTATGAAAGAAAACTCAGAGATATGACTTGTGTATGCCTTGAGTTCATGACCCTGAGCTTGCTAAGTCTTGATGATTTAATTCATTCTTTGCTAAGGGACTAGCAAAGTTCAGGTAGGGGGGGCGTGTTGGTGGTCGTTACGATACGATTTCGCCACCAACATCCCATCATATTTCAGGCTCATCTTGCTCACAACAAAGTAAAATTGGTTATTTCTAATGAGTTCCACAAGTTTTGTATAATTTGTGAGTCCAGGAGCAATCAAGCAAAAGATGAAGCAAATTGGGCACAGGGCCAGGCCGGCCGGCCTAGGCTAGGCCGACCGGCCCCCTTCCCCCTCTTCTGGCCATGTCATTGATCCACAAGGTTACTAACTTATCACGGATGAACATGAGCCATGGATTTGATGTTGGTTTGATCAAAAGACACGGAAGGCCTAGAGTGGGATTAACATGGATTGAAGGGCCCACAACCTAGGATTCTTGGACAGCTTTAACCGAATGCAACAACTACCGACTTCAGGACATCATCCAGGCCGTCCCTGCAAAGGTCGGTGCCACATGGCACCAGGGCCAGGCCGACCGGCCTACCACCGTGACATCCACGCTTCCCCCTTTGCGTGGATGCTAAGCAGGAGGTGTGCGTGACAACTACGCCGGCTTCTACCCTTGGAAGGCTATAAAAGGCACCCTTCACCCCCATTCAAGAGACACCATCCAAAGGAGAGAAGAGTAGCTTAGTGATTTTGCTCTCATCTTTAGAGTTAGAGTAGGGAGAGAGTGGGTGAGTTGCTCGGGTGACAGCCGAGCTTTGTAGAGAGAGTCCAGGATTTCTTCCTCGGTCTTGTCTCAACATTTCCGCCCCTGAGGAATATATTCAAGAGTTATCTTCAGTAAGTCCTCGGTCTCTTGCCTTTAGTACCTCGCTAGTTTACAACTTACCTTTCAGCAAGTTATCTTATTTATTTGATCTGCGGGTACCTGAGTCTGCGCGAGTGACAACGACTCTTGTTTGGGGTTTCCTCTATAGCCCTTCGCGTTGGGTGGAGGTCAGTGGCTAAAAGCTTAGGCGTGGTGCCTGTGCCGGCTAGCCACCTCAGGTTGTGTTGTACCCCCACGGAAATGCAGTGGTAGGCGGCAGTTGGTGACAGTCCTGTCCGTCCTTTGTACTCCACCACGTTCGGGTGTACTCATAACAG
Organism: Urochloa ruziziensis; assembly: GCA_015476505.1. Taxonomy (NCBI): domain Eukaryota; kingdom Viridiplantae; phylum Streptophyta; class Magnoliopsida; order Poales; family Poaceae; genus Urochloa; species Urochloa ruziziensis. The sequence goes on from WEIB01000266.1 coordinate 6,245, forward strand.
TAGTGCTGAGCCCGGATGAACCCCTCTCTCATCCTGTTCTGAGTTCTTCCCGTTCTAGCGGTCGAAGCAGATCAGATTAGATATAGATAGTTTGTCTGGGGTAACGAGTAGCTAACTAAAGTCAAGCTCTCTACCCGCTTACCTTGTGCTCCCTGGTGGGTCCGGTTAGAAAAGTTCTAGGCTAGTCGCGTCTACCGTTCCTTGGATTCGATATCCAGGTTCTTATTCCCCTGGTGAAAGGCTACATCGTACTCCATGCGCTTGCGGATTTAGTTAGGCTAAGGAGTGCCAACAAAGGCGAAGTGGGGCCTGGGTGGAACGGGCGCCCGCCCTAGGGCTGGCGGCGCCAGGGAGGGGGCGACCGACGAGAACTGGCGACGACCTCTCGCCAAGATTTGGATCTAACTACCATAGTTGCGGATGCAACTTTGGCGATCATCTCCATGCCAATTAGATCGGATCTAACTGGTGGTAGAGTCAGCGAGGATAGTGGTGTCCTCGTGTCAACATCTGTCACTTTAGATGGTGACAACGCAGACGTAGATGCATAGTCGGAGGATGAGCTGCTTTGTGTCGTAGATACAACCCCGTCCTGAGTTGTTCTACCTTTAGAGCCCTCCGAAAAAGTCAGGCGGTCTGTGCTCACCTGAATTGTAGTGCCTGAAGACAGTGGTGGCCGCCTGAAGCTGGCGACAACCTCTCGCCAAGATTTAGGTCTGATTACGGGAGCTGTGGGTGCAACCTTAGTAATCAGTTCCTTGCCAGTTAGATTTGATCCAACTGGTGTCATAGCCGGCGATGATGGTGTTGTCCTGGAGTCGACGTCCGTCACATTGGTTGTTGAAGAAGATTGTGACAACGTGGACGTTGTGGTGCTGCTGCTCGTAGTTGATCCATAGCTCGATGTAGATCCTTTGCTCGTGAGCAGCGTAGCTGTCGACGTTGGTGATTGTGGGGGATATAGTCCCCGGGTACCTCACGAGCAGGCCTGGCAGCCCTCCAATAGGGGGCGGCCCGACCCACCGTTCTGGACCTGATGACGTGCGGGACAAGTCGGCGCATGTAGGAAGGACCCGGAAGGAGAAGTTCTGATTAGAATAGGAGTTTTTGTAAAGAAGGAAAGGATCCTTAGAGATAGGATCGGCTACAAACCGACTTGTAACCCTGCCCCCCGATATATAAGGCAGGCAGGGACCCCCTCCAAAGAATCACGACATCACAACAACAACTCAACACGAAATCTCTCAAGAGAACAATCCACGCAATACAACACTCCAAAACAGGATGTAGGGTATTACGTCGAGTTGACGGCCCGAACCTGTCTAAATCCTTGCGTCTGTCCACCCTAACCATCTAGCTTCCGATCTTTGCGATCTTCCCTACATACAAATCACTTCCGTGGGCTACCCCGTGGAAGACTGCTAGAGATCATATCACCGACAGTGGCGCGCCAAGTAGGGGATATCGCCGAGATCAATTTGGTGAGCCCGATGGACCGCGTCAAGATCTTGGACAGCTGCAACCTCCCGGATGTCGACGGATTCGAGATCCAGTTCGGGAACATCACCGCCGCTTTGGATACCCAAACGGCAGGAGCTACAACCGCCACGGAGGTTTCCTCTCTGGCGCCGACCTCGGCCATCACGGCCCAATCCGGTCCGATCGCATCTGATCGCGCCGTACCCGCCCGCTGAGTCCATCGCAAAACGCGAGGACCAACCAGTCGGGAGTAGATCAGCAACCACTCGGTTCCGATCCGGCTCTCGAGAGTCGCGTCGCCGAGTCATCTCAGAGCGTAAACGCTCAGCAGACGCGCGTTCCAAGCCCTGAGGTCATCACCATCCAGACCCCCGGTTTCCGCGCCCTTACTCAGCAGCAGAAGATGAAAGAGATCGCCCAGGCGGATGATTCCCCCTCTGAGAGCGACTCCTACGAGTCAAACCCACGGGGACCCTCAATCCTGGATGACCTGCAAGAGGGTTACACCGCATCCAACTCCTCTACGGAGCCGGAACTATTAGGATCACCCGGAGGGGCAACTCCGAGTAGTTCGGAGCATGGCACGCCCACAACCGATCTTTCCGAGTCCGAGGAAGATTACCTCGGGCAAGGAGGAACCGGAGCCGGGTCGTACTGCTACATGGTGGCACCATCAATGCCACCTAACCCCATGTCGGAGGATGAACTCACCCCATCCGACGAGGCAATTGAAGCCAGGGATCAGCGCCGAGGACGCAACGCCAATCGGGCGACTCGCAGAGCCGCCCGACCGCAAGGGGCCAACGCATCAGGATCTGGCACTGCTCAACCTCGAGAACCACCCTCGGAGGATCATCGTCGTCATTGGGATCGACGCGACAGGAGAAGCCATCGGAACCTGATGCGCGACGACATGTTCGAGTACAATGGATTCAACGTCTACGAGACACCGGTCCAGAACCTCGTCACCATCGATGAGGAGATCAGTCGGCTACCTCCCAGTATTCCAGGCCTGGATAAGGTAAGGGCTTTCGTGCAGGCCGCCTCTGTCCAGGTTCACCAGATGCAAAGCAGATCACGTACGGCCGCTTCTGAGCCCGAGCCGTCTCGACGCCGGACCAGCGGTGGATCGGACCGTGATGAAGATCTTCGTGACACGATCAACAGAGACCGAGACGTGAGGAACGTCATCCGCAGCAGCGCTGAGGAACGTGACCGCGAAGAGGCTCGACGTCGCGAGGAATACGATCGGGAGCATGGGAATCCCCGTCGTAACTCTAACCGGAACGGCTACTCGACGGAGTCAGAGTATACCGATTACTCCGATCTCTCCGGTAGCCCAAGACGCGGCAATGACGGCGGTCGTACTCCGCCTCGACGGCCGACCCCATCGTGAAGACGAGCGGCTCCCTCACGGGGGCAGCCGACCCCGTAGGGGAGCAGACTCCACCGCGCAGCAGAACCTACCGACGGGACCGATCTCCTCCCAGGGCTCGGACCTTTCGGAGGACCCGTTCTCCACCCAGGGATCGAGATCGCAGAAGGGAGCGCATTCCCCCAAAGACAACGGGTGGCTCGGATCCGAGTGGTTCCCGCCCGAGAGGCCGAATAACTCCAGAAGATTTTCAGCGCATGCTCGATGAGCAATGAGGCCGACCGAATGGTCCGTATGATCTACGGAGGACCGGAAGGTTTCGAGACGAAGCGCCAGCAGAAGCTCACCAACCGACAGGTCATGCACGCCAGGGAGCCACCGGTACCTGAGTACCTTAAGTGGTCAGAAGTACCGATCACCTTCACTCAGGAAGATCACCCGCACTTCATACCCAGTTATGTATTAATCTCTTATTTCTTTAGGACATTTTTTTTAATAATCTTCGACGAGTGGTTTCTATGGATAATCATCCCCAGTTTCGACTCGGCAGATTTATAAATGTCATCTAAGTTGTCAACAAAGTTGATTTCATCTTCTATCTGCATTATGTCTACTACTCGAATTACTTCTTTCGCGTCACGCAGATAAAGTACGAGTGGAACAAACTTTAAATAGTGGGGGAAAGTACTCGCCAAGTCAAAGCTCTACACGCAGGATAATACTCTGCGGCATGAGACTAAGACCAACGAGGCTAATCTACTCCATAACAGGTCAACCACTCGGAAATTACGACCAGCGCAGAAAGGAAGGGAGTAGCACATCCAGAAACTTATATACAAGCACAAAAGATTAAACATTGTTCAAAGTACTTCTACTACCAATACTACAGATAATCTACAAAAATTAATTTGCAGGATCGCCACCACCAGAAGGGCCAGCCTCGTCAGTTTTTCATCGGGATTACACCCAATGGGTGGAATTGAACACACAAACGGCAACAAATCGATTTATTACCTCAGGGCGAGGAAAGGAAGAAGATTGCGGCGGGGATGGCTTATAATGGAATGAACCGTTCCTCCCGCGCACGGCGCGATGCCAGTCTCGGAACTCAACTGACACTGGCTTAAGCCTTTGATAGGCTAAAATAATGACACGACCTTTCGGTTCTGTTAGTTAACAATTACGTGGGCTCCTGAGCAAATGCTCAAGGGCAGAAACCACTCGGTCGTGAGGCTAAAATTAGTCGACAGCCAGGCTTATTTTTGCAATTAATATTGCAAACTTGCAATTGATTTTTACTTAAGGCATGCGATACTATCGCTAAATTGACTCGGAAATCCGGGTCAAGTGCTGATAAGTATAAATCTTGTGAGAAGGTGATTTACCATATGGTCAAGCTGGGTCGTGGGACACGACTCGGGAGTCACACCGAGTTCAAAGAACTTGAGAAAAGATTCCTTAAAAAGGGGAAATTAAAATGTCCTGAAAGAAAAAATTGTTCGAAATCCATGCCCAGAGGCATGGGGGCTGAAAGATTCAGTCACGATCCACAGCTTTTAGAGTCTTGGCACGATCGTGCCGAGTCGAATCAAGACTCGGGGGCTACACCCAATGGGTGCATCTGGAGGTGCACGCCATTGATGGATTAAGTTCAAAAAGAGCTTTATAATATTCTATTTTTGACCCTCGACTAGACTATTCTACTCTTCTCAAGGCTCGGGGGCTACACCCAATGGGTGCACCAGGAGGTGCACGCCATTGAAGATCATGATTTTGATGGAGAAAAATTGAAGACCCTTGGCCAATTTTATACTAAAATTGCCCAAGGCTCGGGGGCTAAGTGTATACACTTCACTTTCGCGTCGTGAAAAAGAGCACTTCTTCCCCTCACTACGGCTACAATTGAAGAATCGTTTTCAGGAACGTTTGAGCATGCACTCAGATCTTCCTCGAAACCACTCGGATGAAGTCCTAGACAACTTGGGAATCTGATCAAGCATTCTGGCATAGTTGCGGAGCACTCGGATCATGCAAGAAAAAGACAGATCAATTACAGCCAACGATCGGCCAAGAAGTGCTCGGGGGCTACTGTGGGGGATATAGTCCCCGAGTACCTCACGAGCAGGCCTGGCAGCCCTCCAATAGGGGGCGGCCCGGCCCACCGTTCTGGACCTGATGACGTGCGGGACAAGTCGGCGCATGTAGGAAGGACCCGGAAGGAGAAGTTCTGATTAAAATAGGAGTTTTTGTAAAGAAGGAAAGGATCCTTAGAGATAGGATCGGCTACAAACCGACTTGTAACCCTGCCCCCCGATATATAAGGCGGGCAGGGACCCCCTCCAAAGAATCACGACATCACAACAACAACTCAACACGAAATCTCTCAAGAGAACAATCCACGCAATACAACACCCCAAAACAGGACGTAGGGTATTACGTCGAGTTGACGGCCCGAACCTGTCTAAATCCTTGTGTCTGTCCACCCTAACCATCTAGCTTCCGATCTTTGCGATCTTCCCTACATACAAATCACTTCCGTAGGCTACCCCGTGGAAGACTGCCGGAGATCATATCACCGACAGTGATCCAGTGGTGGAAGGCACCTTCACAGGTGCAACACCCGGGTGTACTAGAGGCATCTCGTCAGCGGACGCCCGAACAGGGGTGTCCGAGGTAGTTGCCGACATTGATTTGGTGGCGCCGCACGTCGATGTAGATGCATTCTTAATTGAAGCTACCGGTGTCGGGGTAGATGATATTGATAACGCCGTTTCCATAGATGCATCTATAGAAAAATTATTTAGGCTGACCTTATTGTCTGATGCGGAAGTTGTTGATGTAGTAGATTGATTTTCCGCGTCGTCGTTGTATTCGCCCATCTCATTCACTTCAAGTTTATCCAGCCGCTCCGGGGAATTTTTCTTTCGTACATACCCCGGTATGAGTTTAGATGCTAATGCATCTATTTTCTTATTTAATTCAGCCATCCTTTCTTCCCAACTTTTCTGTCCATCCTCCTGATGGATCGTTGTGGATGAGCTGTTCGACTGGTTTGCGCTTGGCTGTGGGGGCGATCGTGTCGATACTCCAATTCCTGGAGGTGAAGGTGACTCGATCTGCTCTCCCGTTGCGAATCCATCAGCGTATCCAAGAACGATACGGCAATCTGCGGCCATTAGATTACCTGGATAGAAAAAATTTCCGGCAAGAAATTCTTACCGGATTGATAATGGCTCTGAATACCAGGTGTAAGGCGAAGCGGGGCCTGGGTGGAACGGGCGCCCGCCCTAGGGCTGGCGGCGCCAGGGAGGGGGCGCCGGCGGCGGCCCCTAGGGTGCCGGCGCACCCTAGGAGGAGGAGGGGGACGGCAGCCCGGCTGCTGTCCTTGGCGTCGTGGCGCCCTGGAGGGTGGGCGGCGGCGGTGCCCAGGGGAGTAGAGGGGGCTAAGGGCTAGAGAACTAAAGGAAATTACCCTTTTGATTTATTGCTTGATTAATTTGGTACAAGGCCCCTTGATTATATAGGCCGACTCGACTTGACTCCTAAGCAATCTAGACCTTGCTTTCCTAAACAATCTAGATACTTTCCTAAATAATCTACTTCTAATCCTAAATGTAGAGGCAACCGGCAGCCCGTTAGGGGCGCCGCTGCCTAGCCGCGTGGGTCCCATCTGGACCCTAGGCACGGCTGTCCCGGTGGCCCTCCCGTTACGCATAACATCTCTCCCGCCGTCGATGAGCAGCGTGTCCTCACGCTGCAACCTCGTTGTGGTGTCGATGTTGAGGTTGATGATGTTGGAGCCACCTTTTATTGTTGCCATGCCACAGCCCCCTCGTTGATGTGGAGGTGGTGGCCATGGCTGTTGCCCCAGGTAGCCCCATGCTGCCGTCCAGCAGGAGGGCTGCCTAAGGTTCCACACTCCCCTATTGGTGAAGTCTTGTAGATGTGCTGTTGCTGGGAGGTGAAGATACTGGTGGCGATGCAGCCTGTTGTAGCTCGGGCGGTGTTGATTTCGAGGTAGACGTTGACGCTCCCGTGCTGATGAAGTCTGTGCTGCAGTAACTATTGCCACTGTGTTGAACATTACCCGAGCAGGATTGCAGATATGTTGGTGATGAGGACGTCGTCGACGATGCGAATGTCGTGGCCTTCGTCGAGGGCAGCTCCTTGCGACGATGTGGCCCCTGCTGGCGGTAACCTGTTGAGTCGCATCCGGCAAAGTTGTTGTGTTGGTATTCGCGACTGTCCGAGATGCACGCCCATCTATAATAAGTATTGAATGTTGGGCACTCCTGGTAGCTCCGTTTGATTGCCGGCAAAGAGGACAATCAATTATCCCAACTTTAATTTGTTGGGGCGGCTTCTTCACACATTGCCAACATTGCTGAGGTCGTGGCCGTGTCATAATCCCCTGTGTAGATGGCGCCTTCACTCGCCATACTAGTTGGGGTCGCTGTGGAGCCGTATCACTGCAAACCGCTTTATTTTTAATAATATTATGATACAGGCGGTTGCTAACCTGCTGATGTCCCTTTGATGAAGAGCTCCGCTTTATGGGCATCTGCAGTTGCTGCTTTTCGACACTTCGCTGCTGAGGACGTTGTTGCGGTAGTGTCGCACCTCCATGTTTAATTGACCACTTTGGAAAATTTAGGCTTGACGCCGAAGTAGAGGATACCGGTGATCGTCGGGGAAGAGTTGGAGGCGGACCAAGAATCGACCCAGCCACTTGTGGTGGAGGAGGCTGAGTTGGTCGTTTGCGTCTCATCACAGGGGATGAGGCAGTGGCGTTTGCTTCCTTTTTATGATTTTTGCCGACTGAGGAAGTTGTCGGCGATGTAGTCGAGAAAGCCGTCATCTTGGGCCGCTTTGCCCGAGTCGTGGTTGCTGGGGTAGCTATAGAGGGCCTTCCCAAGCTTGGTGCTGATTTCGATGTCGCGCCGTTGGTGCTTGGAGCGGTAGGAGTTTCTTCCCTGCTCCTTGTTGCATCTAGTGATAGTGGTGGCCGCCGAGAACTGGCGACGACCTCTCGCCAAGATTTGGATCTAACTACCATAGTTGCGGGTGCAACTTTGGCGATCATCTCCGTGCCAATTAGATCGGATCTAACTGGTGGTAGAGTCGGCGAGGATAGTGGTGTCCTCGTGTCAACGTATGTCACTTTAGATGGTGACAACGCACACGTAGATGCATAGTCGGAGGGTGAGCTGCTTTGTGTCGTAGATACAACCCCGTCCTGAGTTGTTCTACCATCAGAGCCCTCCGAAGAAGTTAGGCGGTCTGTGCTCACCTGAATTGTAGCGCCTGAAGACAGTGGTGGCCGCCTGAAGCTGGCGACAACCTCTCGCCAAGATTTAGGTCTGATTACCGGAGCTGCGGGTGCAACCTTAGTAATCAGTTCCTTGCCAGTTAGATTTGATCCAACTGGTGTCGTAGCCAGCGATGATGGTGTTGTCCTGGAGTCGACGTCTGTCACATTGGTTGTTGAAGAAGATGGTGACGACGTGGACGTTGTGGCGCTGCTGCTCATAGTTGATCCACAGCTCGATGTAGATCCTTTGCTCGTGAGCAGCGTAGCTGTCGACGTTGGTGATCCAGTGGAGGAAGGCACCTTCACGGGCGCAACACCCGGGTGTACTAGAGGCATCTCGTCAGCGGACGCCCGGACAGGGGTGTCCGAGGTAGCTGCCGACGTTGATTTGGTGGCGCCGCGCATCGATGTAGATGCATTCTTAATTGAAGCTACCGGCGTCGGGGTAGAGGATATTGATGACGCCGTTTCCGTAGATGCATCTATAGAAAAATTATTTGGGCTGACCTTATTGTCTGATGCGGAAATTGTTGATGTAGTAGATTGATTTTCCACGTCGTCGTTGTAGTCGCCCTTCTCATTCACTTCAAGTTTATCCAGCCGCTCCGGGGGATTTTTCTCTCGTACATACCCCGGTATGAGTTTAGATGCTAATGCATCTATTTTCTTATTTAATTCAGCCATCCTTTCTTCCCAACTTTTCTATCCATCCTCCTGATGGATCGTTGTGGATGAGCTGTTCGACTGGTTTGCGCTTGGCTGTGGGGGCGATCGTGTCGATACTCCAATTCCTGGAGGTGAAGGTGACTCGATCTGCTCTCCCGTTGCGAATCCATCAGCGTATCCAAGGACGATACGGCAATCTGCGGCCATTAGATTACCTGGATAGAAAAAATTTCCGGCAAGTAATTCTTACCGGATTGATAGTGGCTTTGAATACCAGGTGTAAGGCGAAACAGGGCCTGGGTGGAACGGGCGCCCGCCCTAGGGCTGGCGGCGCCGGGGAGGGGGCGGCCGGCGGCGCAGCGGCCGTCGGCAGCTGCCCCTAGGGTGCCGACGCACCCTAGGAGGAGGAGGGGGATGGCAGCCCGGCTGCCGTCCTTGGCGTCGTGGCGCCCTGGAGGGTGGGCGACGGCGGCATGGCGGCGGTGGCGGCTAGGGCGGCGGCGCCCAGGGGAGGAGAGGGGGCTAAGTGCTAGAGAACTAAAGGGAATTACCCTTTTGATTTATTGCTTGATTAATTTGGTACAAGGCCCCTTGATTATATAGGCCCACTCGACTTGACTCCTAAACAATCTAGACCTTACATTCCTAAACAATCTAGATACTTTCCTAAATAATCTAGGTCTAATCCTAAACGTAGAGGCAACCGGCGGCCCGTTAGGGGCGCCGCTGCCTAGCCGCATGGGTCCCACCTGGACCCTGGGCACGGCTGTCCCGGTGGCCCTCCCGTTACGCATAACAGTAATACTTTATTTTTTGCTATTTAGTTCATTTCATAATCAATATCCTATGTTTTTTTCTGCAGTTCACTTAAACAAATGATTATCATGATTGGTTCATTTGCATCATTGTTTTGGCTTTTGGGCGCCTGTTTTTTGAGTTCAAGTGATGCACATCACAAGTACAGCTACAAATCCTCTTTCTGAAAACATACATACATCTTCCAACATATATGGAATATGGATGGCCTTGAGAGCATTGCTTGCTAGATAAAGTTATATATATGCTCCCTTGAATTAATACTTCATTGGGACAATCTGGATTTGATATGCTTGTGAAGCAGCATTTGAGTTTATGCAGGGATTTTGCTGGTTTGCTTTACCTGCAGGCCGATGCTTATAAGCTGAGAAGCAGAACAGTCTTTTACAATAGCTCAATGATTTAACTATCTGCATGGGCTTATTTGTTCTATGGAAAATTCTCTGACCAAGAAGTATCTGACATCATGACTAGCGTATTTCGTTTTACCACTATTAGCACCTACCCTCTCTGTTTTAAAATATACCTCTGGTTTCAAATATATGACATTTAGGACAAGCTAATTAGTTCTGATAAGAGTGGATAAGGTAGGGAACATGCAAGAGTAGTAGAGCATATATATTCCAGAAGTTATGCTTATTTGTTTTGATATAAGTTACAGACTTTGGTGCTTCATAGTTAATAGGTCATCATTGTTGTATGACACTGCTGAATATGTGATAGTGAGCCCTACTTTTTATGTATATACTTTTGTTCTCTGAGACTGTGTTGCCTGTCAATATAATTGAGCTTATACTAAACTGATTTACTGTTGTAGAAATGGGTTTCTGTGGAGTATGCTGACTTCAAAGAGTTTGGTAATCGAGTGAAACACTTGATTTCATTTGGTGAGCGCCTTTTCCTATCAGGGCTACTTGTCTGGCTTATTTGCGCCAGGTAAATGTAGGATGGGGGATCGAGGAAGGGAGCCTCACATTACAAGGTTTTACTCTCTAGTATTTGGCCGTGCAAAGGCATTTTGGTTTATGAAGCAACATGTCAGGTCACTAGCTGAATTTGTGTGGACATGCACTTGCAGTTATCCATGAATGATGAATCAATCAGAAATCAGTGATCATAGCAACAGTGAACTCAAAAATAGTCTGTTGAGAAAAGTTGGCATAGATATGTTGCAAACAAAATGGAACATGTGATACGGAGCAGTTGAACATGTTGTGTTTACTACTTGAGACTTGAGAGCATGCAACATGCAGCAGATCTAGAAGCAAATAAACGTGCACCAGCAGAGCAGGTATAAGTAAAGCACAGTGGGCTGGAGATTGAAGGCACTTGCATGTACAAGTACATTAGTTGCATCCGGGCGTGTTTAGTTCCACAAAAAAGGTGAAAATTTTTTACCTAGAAACCCGTGTCAATTTATTTCTTTTTTCTATGTACGCAACCTCAATACAAATTTTCACCCATCTAAACACCCTCTCAGTAAGCTGTATATGCTAGCTAGCTGCTCTAAAAAATCTGTGCTAGTTACGTGATGAGACCCTCGACATGCATTGCGCATTATTGTTTTTTAGTTAAGCTAGCGATAGCGCTAGGATAGCATGCAACCATGCAAGCAGGTGCCACAAACCCACAACTATGCCAGGTGGCTGCACTGGCTGTCCTGCACGCATTTCAGGATCATTAAAACATCTTCAAAATTCTATCTAAATCTCACTCTCTAAATTATAATTTAGAAATTGTAATCTATATCTTTCTGTTTTTCAACAGCTTTTCTATATCTTGTATACACTCTAAAGATCTATTCTTTTTTTTATATATTTGGTTGGTAAGAAATGTAGAATAGAGAGCGATTATGTTTGAATAACTAAATAGAGAGGCGGTTGGAAGATACTTCTTTTTAATCAAAATCTCTATTACTAGCAATTATAAAGGATTTAAAAAATCTCTTAGAGTTGCACTTAGTACAGTTCATTGCCTAGACCATCATATCAAGCCACTGAGATTTTATCGTTAATTTTATTTTATATTTTATATTAGAATATAGTGCACGGAGACAAACACTTTTCACGCCCCGCGTCGCCCTCCGTGTGAGCGACTTGCTTGGGAGGCCGCCTTGCCGCCGAGCCTCCTCCTCCCTCCTTCATCCTCGCCGCTGCCGGAGGGGTCGGCCGGAAGGCCCGCACGATCCTTAGGAAGGCGGCGGCGAGGCCTTCGCCCAGGTGGTCGCGTCCTCCCCGTGCGGTTGGTGGAGCTCAGTGGCCTGAGCGGCGCCGGTCGTGGCGAGCCCTCCCGACGGTGGATTCGGGGCGCCGACGGGTGGCAACTTTGGGCTACCTTCGGCTCCGACGACGTCGACACAGGCGAGCAGCAGCCCAACGATGGCACGTGGGATGATGTGGTCGTGCGGCGGAGGTCACAACCACGACAGCTCCTGGTGGTCGTGCGCTCAGGGCAACACATAGGTGTTTGGTGGTGGCTTGGGAGCGTGGGAGCTTGGCGGCAAGTGGGATGGCTCTTCTAACGAAAGCTATGCTCGACTTCGATCCGGGCCGACATCGACGGCGTTCATGGTACGTCGTTTCCCTCTTGGGGGCATTATTTTGGAGTGTCCATTCCCATGGCGTCTCCAGGTGAAAATCCTTGCTCATGACCCCATGGGCGAGCGACGACAGCGCTCAGGAGCGCCATTTTTCCTTCGTGAAGGTGTTGTTATGGAATTATGCGTCGATCTTCGCACTTTGCCTGCAACTCATCTATAAAGGCGGTTGTCATCCTGGTCTCTAGTAGCGGCGGGTTCGTGCCAAGAAGAGGGGATCTTCTTCTATCTAGCCCCTCTCTCTGTGCACTCCTTGCTTGTGATGGAGACTAGATGTCAATGCTCTGAGTGATGTGCAGCGGCTCGATGGCTTTCGATCCGCCTATGTCGCCTACGTGTCCTAGCAGCGGTCGGGTCACGCATGGCGTCAGCCAATTCGGTGTCCGGATTTCTTCCTTGCCAGGGTTTGGGGTTGGTGCTGTTACGAGTGTGCGACCCTACGGGTAGTGGCCCGCGTCGATGACCCAATCCGACCGGGCAGAGATCGTGGAGGCCTGTGTTGATGTCCCAATCCGACTGGGCAGAGTGTTGTGGTGTCGATGTCCCAATCCGACCCGCTAGTTGTTAGTCGTTTTGTTTCTTACTTTTTCTTTATTTTGCCTTATTATGACCTTCTAGGGACATAGTCTTATATTTTCTGTTATATCAATGAAACGCATACGTCGTGTGCCGTTCGTTAAAAAAAATATAGTCCACAAATCTTATTTGGTAGACAAAATGAAAAGCAATATTATGATGAAAGTTTGGGCCTGGGTTCTTAAACGGGCTAGGGTTCCACTAGTCCAACCGATAAGAGAAGTTTGGGCCAGCTGCTGGCTCTCCGCGCGTGCACGACCCCAATGCGGCAATGCCACGGGCAAGGCCCAACACTCTTCGGGCCTTGGCCCAAGTACAACACCATCAGCAATCAATTCCCGACTAAGACACCTGACCTACCAAACCAATGCGCGCTCCAGACTTTTTTTTCGAACAGTAGCTGGTGTCATTCTCAGTTGACAGTTGAGACAGGCAAGCCATCTTTGTGTATCCAGACTCCAGAGGCACAAGCACAACACGAGCAGCTACAAAGAACATGGCCTTGAAGCTGCTTCTTCTTCCCCGGACGCAGCTCGCCGCCGCCTGCTGCCTAGTCCTTGCCCTCCTCCTCCTGCCGCTCTCCGGCTGCGCGGCGGCGGCGGCGGTGGTGACTCGGCTGCCGGGGTTCGATGGCCCTCTGCCTTTCTCCCTGGAGACAGGGTACGTGTCCATCGACGAGGACACAGGGGCGGAGCTCTTCTACTACTTCGTCGAGTCGGAGCGAAGCCCTGCCACGGACCCCGTCTTCCTGTGGCTGACCGGCGGGCCCCGCTGCTCCGCCTTCTGCGGCGTCGCCTTCGAGATAGGCCCCATCAATTTCGTCGTCCAACCGTACGACGGCACGCTGCCAAGGCTGGTCTATAATCCGAATTCTTGGACACGGGTGAGATCATCTATTGAGAATTTGAAATTGAGATTAATTTGGAACATTTGGTGAAACATTTGACGGCGGATCTCTCAGGCGGCAAGCGTTCTGTTCTTGGACTCCCCCGTCGGTACTGGCTTCTCGTACGCGCGAGACCCCCAAGGCTACGACGTTGGGGACATCTTGTCGTCTAGGCAAGTCGTCACATTCCTGAGGAAGGTTTGGAACACACACAACAGTTATTAGCTTATTACGGAGCATTTTTCAGTTGAGAAGAAAATGTGTGTGCCTGCTGAGCTTGCTAGTTGCTTATTGTACGATCGGTTTGTGTAGTGGTTTGACGATCACCCATGGCTTCTTTCAAACCCTTTCTACGTTGGTGGAGACTCTTATGCTGGAAAGACGGTTCCTCTTGTTGTGCAATATATCTTAGAAGGTAATTTCTAGTCTTGCATTGACTAGCTAGTACGTACTCAGGAGGAGTCTTACCTACTTCTATTTCCTGAAGAGTACCTACTCTCGGTCCTAACTTTTTTCTGTGCCATTCTTTTGTGTTCAACAATGTTCTATGCTCCAGGAATTGAAGAAATGCGTCATCCTCTGATCAATCTTAAGGCGTGTATAATTTCTAACATACAAATCGACAGACTGAACAACTCGATTAATGTCCTAACTCATTGGTTTTCCTTATGCAGGGATATCTGGTCGGTAACCCTGTAACTGGAGAAAAGATTGACATGAACTCTCGAATTCCATACGCTCACTCACATGGAATTATATCTGACCAACAATATGAGGTACTGTGCTTGTTCATTCACATATCTTGGAGAAAGTGCAGTAGCACACTAGCAGCCTAAGGATGTGATTTTTCACTGTTATCTGTCAAAGGCCGCGATGGCAAACTGCAAAGGAGATTATGTGAGCCCGACGAACAAGCTCTGTGCAGACGTGCTACAAACTATCGGGGATGTAAGATTATTCATCTACTGTACTAGCTAGTTTTCAAAAGTTGAAAATAGCTTATATATCGTCAACTAGAGTACTGGACTGTCATTATATTTATCTTGTGTTCACTGTTCACAGCTCATCTCAGAAGTCAATAGGGACGACATATTGGCACCAACGTGTCCCTTTGACTCACCGAAACAGGGGAGAGATAGCTTAACAAGGAGGGCCCTGGCAGAGGAGCACTACTATCGGCTGAGTGGCCCTCCTGATGAGCATTCTTCTCCTTGTTTTGTGAGCCATCCTTTTTGTCATGCCGACTATTGTTGTCAATTTCATGCAAATTTAGATCTATACATACACCAAAAGTTTTGATCTCAACTGTTCATCACAAACCATTTACCTGAAATCGCTCATTGGAACCCAGGAATACCGCTTCTACCTGTCTTACTTTTGGGCAAATGACAATGCCACTAGAGCTGCCCTTGGGATTAAGGAGGTAACACTTCCTTTCGTTTCTATCAAGCCTATTATTTTTTACACCTTGTCAGAACACAAATTGCTTTTAGCTGCTAATAACTATTTCTGAATTACTTTCGGACTGCGATTCTTCTAACCAACACAGATAACTTGAACAGGGAACCGTGACAGAGTGGGTAAGGTGCAAGCGTTCTGGTTTTCCTTACACCTACGATTTTCATAGCAGCATAAAGTACCATTTCAACCTCACCACCAGGGGGTACCGCCTTCTGGTATACAGGTGAAAATATCATGTTCAGTAGATAGGGTCATCTATCTCTCTTATGTTTATGCTATTTGAAATCTTCCTCTGTGAATATCATATGATTAGTGGCAAATACTCTGAGTGCAGTGGCGACCATGATCTAATTGTACCATTTTCGGGAACACATGCGTGGATAAGATCCTTCAACTTCTCCATAGTTGATGACTGGAGGGCATGGCACCTTGATGGCCAGGCTGCAGGGTTAAGTCATCTCCTGATGCCTTTGAATTACATTGTTCTCAAATTGCCTTTGAATTATATTGTTCTGAAACTGCTTCTCTCACAATCAATATGGGGCTATTCATATTTTTATGGATGAAATGAAACACTTGCAGTCTCCTATAATTTGAACTGATGAAACATTTTATTTGCCAGATTCACAATCAAATATGCCAATGATCTCACTTTCGCGACAGTAAAGGTCTGCCTTATTTTTCATCCCACCTTTCTTGATCTATTTGCATTCATGAGATCCGTCAGATGATTTGCATTTTACGCATAGGTGGTATTGATGACATGATTTCTTGTCAATGCAGGGTGGTCGCCATACTGCTCCAGGGAACCGACCCAAAGAATGCCTTGCTATGGCTAAAAGGTGGCTGCACAATGAGCCTCTCTAATAATGTGCCGACCCAGGCTGCAATTCTGAATCTTGGGTTCAGTCTGTATATGTGTAAGAAGACTGTAAAGTGACAACCAAGCCAAGTAAAGTTAATGTAATAAAAGCACGCCAAGTATTAAGTTTGCATTCAAGTGTTTCGATATAGGACCCCGCAAGAAAAAAAGTGTTTCGATATAGTAGATATAGTTCGTTTTTGTTCGAAGCTTTGGGTCAGGGATTTGACCGTTGGAGTTCAAAGAAAATGGGAAATGGAAATAATTGAGCCAGACTCTTTGAACCCTCCAACTTTGGGCCCGTTAAGGAACTATAAGAAAACTCGCAAAAGGAAAGAACATCAGCTGGGCCGAATAGAAACACAATGACGCGCTCGGCCCACGAACAAAATCCTTTTACGCTGCCGCACTTGCGCTATTATTTTTTCGCCACATACGCACGCTACTTTCTTCTTCTTCTTCTTCTATTTTTTGGTAGCACGCTACTGTACTTTCTTCTCCTACGCGTTGCTTCATCGTCGTGACGGCTGCGCGGGAATTTCTAGGGTTTTGCTTCCCCGCGTCCATGGCGCCCCCAGGCCCATCGTCCCCACCGCCACCATCGCCGCCTCGCCATTCTACTCGCATCGCAAACCGGTAACGCCATGGACGTCGCCGAACGTGTCAGCCGGGAAGCTGAGCGTGGCGGCTGTCCGGCCGTCGACGTCGTCTCCATGGACACATTCGATCCTGTAAGATCATATCCGAACTCTCAAAACCTTCCGTTGGACTTCATGTGAAGAGAGACAGAGCATCAATCCCCTGCTGCTGCTGCTTGTTTGTGCAGAGTTGCTTGCCGGATGAAAGGTTTGTGGTCTTCGTCGTGTCCACCATGGGGCAAGGTTATCCCCCAGATTCCATGAAGGCAAAGAAATTGGAATGCCATTTTTATTCAGAGGTTTTTAATCTATCCGTTTGCTGATCAGATCACGATTTTGGTTTGGGGGTTTACCGTGTTGCAGGGTTTTCGGAGATACCTTCTCTCAAAGCACCTGGGTGCGCAGTGGCTGGGAGGGTTACATTTATGCCGTATTTGGGCTTGGCGATTCAGGCTACCTGTACAATGTGGGTCTCTTCTAACCAGGACTTTATGATTAAGCTGCTATTGTGCTATGCGTTGCTTTTAAATTATGCGTTCCCTCTCCACTGCTGTGTTTGCACTGCAGTTTCCTGCAAAGAAGCTCGATCATAGGCTTTTAAATCTTGGTGCTAAGCGAATCGTAGAGAGAGGTTTAGGGGACGATCAACATTCAGAAGGGTAGGATTTTAATATCTACCATTTTTTTTCACTTGCTACTGTTTTTATGTTCACAAGTGCTTTGGAGAAGTCAAATGTCATATAGTTTTTTTTTTACTGAAATTTAAGATTATTTTTTTAAACGGTTGGAGAGCAATTCATCAAAGATACTAAGAGATAATTTGTCTTCTTATACCAGATATGAAGGAGCTCTAGATCCGTGGTTGCAGTCTTTGTGGAAATCACTGAATGAAACAAATCCATTGTTGTTACCTAGAATATCATATATCATCCATCCTAATTTGGATATTTTGGGGGATGCAAAGGTCGAAATCATCTATTACTCAGCTCCACAAGATGCCGACATTTCAGGTATGAGGTCTCAATCTTGACATAATACTCACCAGCAATCTGTAAACTGTCGAGTAATATTTCTTCTCAAAGATTCTATATTTCTATTACCAGACTCCAAGAGATTAATCAAGAGAGCACGTTCTATGTCCCCTGCTCTGAAGTTCCATAATGATGGAGAGCCACAATACATGTTACAGTTAGTATGTTCTATATCCTCTCCATGAGCTTCAACAGTTTAGGCATTTTTCTTTCATTCTTATCACACATTTATACATGTTTAGTCAATCTAGAAACTCAAGACATAGATATACATTCATCTAGGAAATTTCTGCACCTACATATAAATATTGGCGTATGTATTAGGTTGCTGAATTATTTGCTCCTCAGAAAATTTCATCTCCTGTACACTATTCATAAGAGGTTGAAAGGGTCTGAACCTGTTTGTATTTTTTTTGAAACGAACCGGCAGAAGAGCTGCCTATTATATTGATAAGGAGGAGTTCCCAGACGGGACAAACACTGTACAAACCCTTGAGGTTACAAGAAAAGGAAAATAGAACTATGGCACAAGCTGGCTAATTTGCTAACCCCTGCACAATAGAGCAGCGAGGCCCTTCGCTCCCGCCGTCATCCAAGAGGCGGCCTCATCTTTGATCCTACCTAAGACTGTACAGCTCGATGACTCCCGTCGATCAAAAATTCGTGCATTCCTTTCTTTCCAAAGTAACCACGAGACAAGCATAATCAGTGAGCGCATTCCTTTTGCGTCCATGCACGGCGTGCCCGCTATAGTAGTCCACCAGTCATGCAAAGAGCTAGGCTGATGCCATTCCCTCGGGTGTAGTGCTTGTATACCGGTCCATGTAGAGATGCCTTCCCAAATCTTTTTTGAAAATCTGCACATGGCCAAAAGATGCAGCGATGTTTCCCTCTCCTGTCGGCACAGCGGGCACTGCCCTTGATTTCTCCATCCTCTATGCTGCAACCTGTCTGCCGTCCAAAGCCGGTCTTGGACCGCCAGCCAAGAAAACAGTTTGCAACTCTGTGCTGCCCACGGTTGCCATATTAGCACCTGAAAATTTGTGTACGCGGAGCCAAGGAACTGGGCCTGGTATGCCGATCTTGCAGTGTAGTTTCCATCAGCAGTGAGTTTCCAATCTATGTCATCTGGTACCCCTTGAGTAAGAGCAACATCCTTCACAATTCTCCACAGGAGGATGTATTCTTGGAAGTGTTGGACTGAAAAGCTTTTGTGTCTCAGGTTGATGTCTTTGATCCAATTGTCATTTTGCAACAGTGTTCTATTCTTCCTTCTGGAAATTTTGAAAAGACACGGCGTAATGTCTTGCGGCCTCCGTCCTTGCACCTAGGCGCTGTTCCAGAAGGATGCCCGAGCTCCATCACCTATGGTTATCGTGGTGCAGGCTGCAAAAAGCAGTTTATCTCCTTTGTTGCATGGTACGTCCGACCCGACCCATGGCCTTTCCGTTTGCTTCCATTCCTGCCAAAGCCATCGCACCCGAAGTGCTCTCGCAAACCGTTTTAGGTTCAGGATGCCTAGTCCTCCAGATCGTTTCGGTCGCGCCGCTCTTATCCAATTGACTTTACATTTTCCCCCTGTTAGTGGTGCGACACCTGCCCAGAAGAAGCGCTTTCTTACAGCATCTATGTCATCCAGGATTTCCTTTGGGGCATCCAAAGCTGAGAGCAGATATACTGCTTGAGAGGTGGTCACAGTTTTGGCCAGTACTAGTCGACCCGCCGAAGCTATATTTCTTGCGTTCCAAACTGTCAGTTTGCCGATGGCCTTGTCCACGATGGGCTGGTAGTGTACTCTCCTTAACCTGCCGGTTGTCAGTGGAAGTCCCAGGTAGGTAACCGGAAATTGTGTTTTCAAAGCCGGTAGGTCACTCAGTACATGATCAAGGTCCACTTCGCTGCATCTAATTGGTACGACACTTGACTTTTGTATGTTTGTGCGCAGGTCGGAGGCCTCTCCAAAGTGTGCTAGCAGCTTCACAAGTGCATCGACATCCTCTTTTATCGGGTTCAGAAATACAGCCGTGTCGTCTGCGTACATTGATACTCTTATGTTGAGGCTTCGACCGCGTAATTTGGTGATGGACCCCTCTTTGGTTGCCTGCTCAAGTAGAACTCGAAGTGGCTCAATGGCGATTACAAACAAGAGAGGGGATAAAGGGTCCCCTTGGAGGAGCCCTCTGCCGTGTTTGATAGGGCCATTAGGAACCCCATTGAGGAGGACCCTCGAGGAGGAGGTGCAAAACAGAGCAGATATCCAATCCCTCCATTTCTGTGGGAAGCCTAAATGTTCAAACAAAGTGAGCATGTATTCCCATCGCACCGAGTCGAAAGCCTTTGCAATATCTAGCTTGAGAAACAAGGCCGGTATGTTCATTCGATGAAAGCGCCTAGCCATATTGCGCACAGTCAAGAAGTTGTCATGTATACTTCTTTTCTTGATGAAAGCACTCTGGGTAGGTGAGACAAGCTGCTTCATATGTGGTGCGAGACGCAACGCTAGAGCTTTGGTGATGATCTTGACAGATGTATGGATCAGACTGATGGGGCGGAAATCAGTAATGGACATGGCCCCTTCCTTTTTCAGGTAGTAGAACGATGCTTGCAGTGTTGATCAGGGGGAGGCTTGCCGTTCTGAGATTATAGAAGGCATTTGCTGCCTGTAGCAAGTCTTCTTTAATGATCTCCCAGCAGCTCTTGACAAATGTTCCGATGAATCCATCCGGCCCTGGTGCCTTCTCTGATGGCATCATAAAACATGCTCGCTTTAGTTCCTCCTCAGTAAATGGTGCTGCTAATGACTGCAGGTCTATCTTTGGCAGGTTGATCTTGTCCCAATTTATGTCCACGGATCGAGGGTCAGGCCGGCCCATGACTTTTGCAAAATGATCTTGCACCAGCTGCACTTTATCTTCATGTTTGGTTACCCAATTTGTTCCTTTTTGCAGTTGCTGAATGTGGTTTCTACGCCGCCGTCCATTTATCTTGCGATGAAAGTATCTTGTATTCGCATCTCCTAGTTTTAGGTTTGTTATTCGTGACGCTTGCCTCTTTCTTGCTCTCTCGACGACTGCCAGTCCCAGTACCCTCCTTTTTAACTTATGTCGCAGTGTGATCTCTTGATTTGACAGGGCCCTCCTCTCCTGCGCCATATCTAGTCGTAGGATCACATCCGACGCCATAAGCATTTGCATCTTGGTGTATGAGAAGAATTTCTTGCTCCATGTCGTGAGATGTTTTGCCGCTTGACCTAGCTTGTGGTAAAGTTTGTGGAAGGGTTCTTGGTGTTCACATGGTGCGTTCCAAGCTTTCTGCACCGTTTCGAGGAAACCCGGTAGACTTGGCCAATGGTTTTCAAAGCGGAAGGTACGTGGCCTGCGTGGGTCGCTCTGGTTAGTGAGTAGCATGGGGCAATGATCTGAGTGCTGAGTTGACAACGTGTGTAGTACATGCGCTTTAAAGCAAGAGTCCCATGCTTCATTGCAAAATACATGATCGAGCTTGACGAGCGTCGGGTTGCGTTGTTCATTGCTCCAAGTGTACTTTCTATTTTGTAGTGGTACTTCGATCAATTCACATTCGTCGATTGCTTCTCGGAAGCGGCTCATCAAACTTCTATTTAAGTTAGAATTATTCTTATCCTTTGCCTTGTAGATCATGTTGAAATCTCCTAAGATGAGCCATTTCACTCCCGTAGTGGGTCGGATGGACATCATTTCTTGCAAAAGGCATGCTTGTTTCTGCTGTTGTTTTGTGCTGGCCCGTAGACATTTGTTAGCAAAAAAGACGTGCCGCATGCTTTTATTGTCACGGTGGCCGATTGGTGAAAATTCCCCCCCGCCAATGCATCTACACTTGCTACATCGTCGTTCCACAACATCAATAAGCCGCCCTATTCCGGAGCGTGCCCTCTGCTGGTTTGTAGGTGAAGCTGTTAAGTTTGAATCCCCCGAGATAAGAAGCTGTTGGCGCATCTATGGTTTCCAGCTTTGTTTCTTGGAAGCAGGCAACATGGCAGGGAGCTGTGGCAATTGTCTGGTGCACAACATCCTTGCAGCGCTTGCTGGTTGAGACCCCTCACGTTCCAGCACACAATGTCTAAATCAGGGCCTATCATTCAGAAAAGGTTTGAACTCAAATTGCAAAGAGAAGGGAGCGTTCCCTTTCCTGATCAGAGTAGCAAACGGGTGATGACAAAAGCAGCCATGTGCAGACGAAGTGCAACGACGATGCGAGTAGCAGGCAAAGGAGCTCCAAGTTATCACAACCAGATTGAATTTCTGCAGAGAAAAGTTGCAGCAGGAAGGGAAAGCAGAGTCTGAATCTCTGAGACACAGCACAAACATAGTTTTTGCTTGCATGGTTAACTAGTTGATGTACGCCATGGGAGGTTGCCAATCAGGTGACTAGGCCGCTAGGTCCTCCACCTCGCCGATGCCATCTCCCACCATGGCGGCTAGGGCGATGTCCATCTCTTCAAATTCCTCATTGTCCAGGTTGAACGCAACTGTGAGTGCCGCAACGATCTCTGCTGGCAGTGGCCCGTTGAAGGATACCAAGTATTCCTGCAGTGCACGTTCAACAGGCTCGAGTTCATCGGTTAGCAACCCCAGTAGTAGATTTCCAAACCTAGTTTAGTGTGTAGGCTATTATGTACTGACCACGCTGTAAAATGGTACCATGTATAAGATTTCCAAACCCTCAGTTTATTTAGCTATTTTGTACTGACCTTGCAGGAAACTAGTATTATATATAAGCCTAGTCCTTCAAGAATGATGTCACCCTACATAGTTTTAGGGTGCCCAGATCTGACCAAGATGATTTAAACTTATGGATTGACTCTTTACCATAATTTGTGTTGGCTATCTAACATAGTTTTGTTTTGACTCCCAAGCAAAATGTATTTTTTGCCTTCTTCCTTTTCTCTGTGTATATATATCGTGGACTAGCTTTTGATCTATACAAATGAAAAGACCTCTCTCTGTGGAGAGGGACTCCCCCCGCAGTTTCCAGAAAAAAGAGAAAAAAACTAAATAATTTCTGGGGGTGAGTGAAAGTACTGAAGAATAGCTTGGGTCTGTAGTACAAAAAATAGCAGGCCAAGGATAGTAATGGTTCATTGTGGGAACCCCCCACTTGTGTTGTGACTAAAATAAATTGATGGTGCAACAATTGTGTTGTAATTTAGTATATATCCATCTTTATTTTCTTAGTATATGTTGTTGATGGTATTGATAACTTTTTTGGTGACAAATCGACGTTTGACTGCGGAAAACTCTGAAAGAGATGTCCGCCACTTTGAGTTGGAAGATCTTTCTGTATGTTCTTTGTTCTCTTTTGGCCTGATGATATATGCTAGCAACCATCTTGTGAACAAGATTGAAAGATTGTTTCAGTTTGTGTCATGTTAGGCCATCAGTTGTCAAGTTGGTGTTGTTCTAGAAATTCTACCAAGTCAGAATCCATCAGCTGTTGATGCTTTTATTAAAAGATGTAAGTTGGATCCAGGATTGTTACATAACGGTATGTAGACCTGTTGTCTTGCAGATTTGCTTTTTGTATCTTTATGCGTCTGTCTGCCGGCATGGCAACTGTAGTTTGTCAACAGTTTTGCATCCACAACTTTATAAGTTATAACCATTATTTGTAGCAAAATCAAATAACAGATTTTTTTTCTGTAGCAGCAAGTAATTAATAATGGTTTAGACAATACACCCATATTTTCCTTTTCAAATTCTCTTGACTTCATTCATTAAACGGGACACATCTGCAGGTAGTTGTCCTTCTAAATAAACTCGACCTGCGGGGGGAAGACAGCCCCCGGGCATTCTGCTTAAGATAGAAGTTTAACCTTCTCACGCAGGTCGAGAAAATCTCCGAACCCCCACCCCACCCATACACGGCGGCACCGCAGCTCACGTGAGACTCGAGCTGGCCTTAGACCCGTGCTTTAAAGTGGGACAGGCGAGGAGATTTTTTTCAACGCGCACCTAAGTGCGCCACCCCCGGCCGAGAAATTCGTCCCTTCCGGGAATCGAACCCTGGTCGGCGGGATGCGGAGCGAGCGGCTTCGACCAACTGGTCTAGCGCTCGTTCGCGGTAGTTGTCCTTCTTAATACCTATATCCTTATACAGTGAACCTATTTGTACCCAGATTCGAGCAAAGGGTGGGGTCAAAGTTCCCGAAATGTTCGCTTGTGAATATGGTTCTATGGACTGCATCAAGCTCAAGAACTTTGTTGCTTTGACAATGGATGTGGCATCAGCTTCGCCTCGTCAATATTTCTTTGAGGCAAGAGAGTTGCCCTGAACGCTTCGTCTCACACACATATTCTCCATTTTCTTTATCCATTATCAATAGCTGTGTCTCTGATCTCCTGATGTTTATGATTAGTATGACATCATGACGCTCACACAGCAAATGTTGTTTTGTAGATCTTGAGCTATTTTGCAACAGATGAACATGAAAAGATAAGACGTAAGTAACAATCAAAAGGAGAAGTGGACTGTTCTAAAAGTAAGTAATGTCTTCACCATAGATTTTCATAACAACGTTCCTGCTGTACATATGTTAGCATGCCAGTAGTGACATGGATTTGTACTGGTTTTAGGTATTGCAGGAATTTCCCTCAGTGCAATTGCCTTTCGAATGGTTGGTGCAACTAACACCTCCACTAAAGAAAAGAGCCTATTCCATATCATCATCCCCACTGGTCCATCCAAATCAGGGGCGTGTTTAGTTGCCCTGTGAAATTTTTTCCACCCATCACATCAAAGAGAATCTTACATGCATGAAGTACTAAATGTAGACGAAAAAAATAATCCATTATATGGATGGAGTGTATGTCGCGAGACGAGTCTAACGAGCCTACTTAATCCACGATTTGCAACAGTAATGCTACAGTAACCGTCCGCACGTTTCAAGGGTACTTTTTATCGACGTGGCTCAACCGCTGCTCGGCCCGGGAGAGCGCTTTTGCTATGGCAATTTTACATAAAAGTCCACCTATTTTCTGATAATCACAATAAAATCCAACTCGTCCAAGCTGCATAGTAATCCGTTTTGTTATTTTGCGCATAGGACCTTAGACTAAAATTTATTTCTACGCAAAGAAGAGAAAATTTGAGAGCACTGTTAGTTTTACAATATCACCCTGCAAAGTTTTTTTTTCAGAAATCCCCCCGCATTCCGAACCCTATCCCCACCATGCGTCCCTCTCTCCCAGCTCTCCGCCGCTGCCGCCTCCCCTTCTCCCTCCCCGCCTGCCTCCGTTGCCGCCACCGTCCACTTCTCCGCCGCCGACCCACTCCCTCCCGTGGCGCTAGACTGGGCCCACGGCCAGTGCGGCTCAGCATGGTTCGAGTCGGCGTCGGGACAGACCCACAAGGGTTGGCCTCGCCGCACGGCGGCTGCGGAGGCGCGCCACCCAGGGTCCTCGGCCCGCAGCTGCGCTCGGCCGCCGCTTCCCATCTAGCCGCGACGTCCTCGCCAAGGAGCCGACGTTCGGCCGGTCGACGAAGCTCGACAGCAGTGAGTGCTGCTCGTGCACGTGACTCCTCGAGGACCTCGACCGTGCGAGCGAACCCCTACGCCAGCGTGCCTCTCCACTTCGCCGCTCCTTCCGTGTACCTCCCCCCCCCCCCCCCCCCACACCCCCTCAAACCACTCCCCGTCCATACAGCGCCAAGCACTGCCGTCTCCCACAAAGCGCCGCCGCGGAGGGTAGGATGTGGGCAGTGGTGGTGGATCCGGGGAGGAAAACACCCGATCCACTGCAGAGGCCGCCGTCCCCTGCCTTCTTTGCCGATGGTGAGCTCCTCCATCTCTCGGCCTGGACAAGGACACCCGCGCTCCTGCGACTTGATTTGGGAGCACCTCAATCTTGTCGATCTGGGATACTTAGATTTGCGACTTGACTTGATTTGAGTTGGCGTGTTGTTGCTTCTGATTTGCGTGCTAGAGAGGACCTGTGCCTTGCTTGCAGTGGAGAAAAGAAGTTTATTTATTGAAAAGAAAACCTACATTGTGGTTCGATCGTGCTGCTCTTGTGATTGCCAAGATGTTTCTGGTTCTCTGTTCTTGCCTGTGGCAGAGGCAGATAACCTTGAACTGCTGCTTGTTGCTTCCCTAAAGAATAGATGAGGGACAACATATGTGAGTGAACACACGCCTTTTTTTGTTTGATGAATTGCCCAGTTTGCCCGTGTCTCACCTTAGTTGCGTGTCTCAGATTTCATGATTCAGTGCTCTTAGGCTAGATTCAGATTAAGGTTTCTGATTTAGTTTTTCAGATAACTTGAGCCTGAGAACTAGATTGCATTTTTGTCATATAATCCTTACATGATCATGACTTTTGTAATTAACTATTACCTACAACTAATATTGCAGCTATCACTTATCAAGCGTTCATGGTTGTTGAGTCGGCAGAAGTCGATCATTAAGGTGAGCAATGAGCCCAAGATCTTCTATTTCTCTTCTACTATTATGCAGTAAATATAACTTAGAAGCACGATGTTACAAGTTTTCATTGTAGGAAAAGTTTTTTGTCCCAAAGACGATGACTACCTCAGGGGAAAAAGCAACACTGCCTAAAAGATTATGCTAATACATTTTCTAGATAAATTATTAATAGAGGTGGAGGTGGATTGTATATGTAGAGCTGAGCATTGTAAATTGAAACGATATATGTTTCTGAGAAAACTAGCAGCCACTGCCAGATACATCTTGGCCCTTTTTAGATGTTTCGCGAAATTTTTTTCGAGTATGTCGGGCACACATTTGAAGTATTAAATATAGACTAATTACAAAACTAATTACAGATTCTGTCAGTACATCGCAAGACGAACCTAATGAGTCTAATTAATCTGTCATTAGCACATGTTTACTGTAGCAATTTATTGTCTAATCACGACCTAACTAGGCTCATTAGATTCGTCTCGCGAAGTACACTCCATCCATATAATGGGTTATTTTTTCGACTACATTTAATATGCCATGCATGTGAGGGAACATGCTCGAAAAAAATTTCGCGAAACATCTAAACAGGGCCCTTATCAAGTCACGCTTGCTTGTTTCCCCAGTTCTTTCTGCTGAATGCTTTGTGCCTGTGTTGTTTTTTCTAAAGTGGGGTAATGTCACCTGCTCACTCATCTCATTTGCAGATGCTTTCATGCTCGATGCAACAAACTGCACATGACATGGTGATCCTAGACAAAAATATAGTTCTGTGTTGATGATCATGACAAACATCTTTGCGTTGAGGAATCTATGTGTCATCAGTAAAATTCTTCTGTTTACCTATGATGGAGCTACACATCTTATCTGTACTTGCAGCTATATATGTCTGCATAGATGAACCTTATCTTTACCTTATGCATCCTCCCATTGTACTATGGAGCAAAGGGGCTGTATTTTTTCCTTAAATAATGGATTATCATGTTCAGCAAATTCGTGTAAAAAGCAGTTGTGGGATTGTACTGCATATTCTCTGCCAAATAGGTTGCTACCAATATGTTTATTTCATTTGTATATTCAGCTTCTGCTAATTGTTTCATTCTGCATTTATATATCAGTTTAGTGCTTTAGTGTAGGCTGTACTTTACGGACACTGGAGATCATAGCTTGACAGTCACCGTATTTAAATCGTGATAGGGCGCGCATAGCGCGCGTGATGTTCTAGTGTTCTTTATGTGCAGAGAATCTTGTACCATGTGGATACGCCGAGGGTCCCTGCCTTGTCCACTTCCATCGACTCCTCTCGTGCTTATTGGACCAGGAACGTGATGTGCACTGTTTCGTGGATTTATTGAGGAAAGGGCTGCACTGGCTGTGACAAAACCAACTGCTCCTGTTCTATTCTTTGGCTGTAGAAATGAAGATGGTGATTTTCTGTACAAGAACTTTTGGTTAAGTCATGCCCAGAACCACGGGGTGCTGTCCTCGGAAAATTGTGGCGGTTTCTTTGTTGCTTTTTCTAGGGATCAACCTGAAAAGGTCTATGTACAAGACAAAATAAAGGAGCAGAGCGCAAGAGTAATGGACGTATTATGCTCAAACGAGGCTGCAATATACGTTGCTGGATCTTCTACCAAAATGCCTGCTGATGTTACGGCTGCATTAGAGGAAGTTATCTGCCAAGAGAGTGATGTTTCAAAAGAGGGCTTCAGGATGGCTCAAGGAACTGAAAAGGGCTGGTAGGTTTATAATTGAGACTAGGTCATAATTGTGGCTCAAACAGCACGTATGTATAACTGTAAAGTATCAGGCCAGAAACGGCCGACCACCTCTTTGTGGAATGCTCCTATACAGGACAGGTTTGGCACGCTGTCCTCACAACATTGGGATTGCAGCTACCAGCAACCGATCAGGGAAGCACACATACTGGATTTTTTTTTTTGAAGCCGCACACATACTGGATTGGTGGTTGCGATTGAGAGAAGGATTGACAGGGGATCTCAAGAAATGTTTTGATTCAACCTTCATGTTGCTGTCATGGAGTGTCTGGAAGGAGAGGAACGACCGTGTGTTCAACAAATCATCTGGAGGCTACTCCAAACCCACGAGCAAGGTTTTTTTTCCCGACCGGCGGGGTCAAACCGCCGCCCGGCGGTAGCGGTTTACCGCTCCGGTTGGAGCGGTAACCTGCCCCCGTCCGGTCGAATTCAAATTTTCGAATTTGATGGCGGTTTGGGGCGGTTAGCCGGTCGGTTTGACCGGTTACCGACCGAAGAAGAAAAAAATCCAGAAAATGGAAATATGATTTTTTTGGCATGAGTTATGCACATATTAATGTTAAAAGACCACAGCAAAATAATAATTTACAAATATGCATAGAAATACCATACAAAAAATACCATAATCACTGCTTACAAATAAAAGATCAATAGTCCATACAAATAGTCCATAGTCATAATCCATACAAATAACATAGTCCATAACTCCATGCAAATACCATAGTACATAATCCATAGAAATATATATGAATAGAAGTTCAACGCATGAACGGGAAAGCCCCCATTTGAGTCGCCATTTGGTACTCGGCGGTGGACATGACATTCAAGCCTTGCACTCGAAGCAAGTCAGCCTTGTAGTCTTGCCAAGATTGGCCCGTCCAAGCCGCTGTTGTAGACCATTGTTGAACTAATATATTATAAAAATGGGGGTCTTCCCATTCGTACACCCATCTCGTGGGGGGCTGCGTGTTTATGTCAGCTGTAGGATAGGTATGAGTAGAGTGAGAGCTATCACCGTACGAGGAAGAGGAGTGTTGTGGAGTGTCGTCGTCCCTAGGTCGAAGCGTTTTCCTCTGAGAGGAGGGGGCACCATGGTCTCGATCCTGAGTAGCATGCGTGAATTGCTCCTCTCCTGTAATGAAACATATTTTTTAATTAGTACTTCGAATGGCAAACATAGCTTCGTATGTACGTGCAATTTATACCTGTGAAAATAATTCGCCCACGAGCATCTGTACTATAATTAATACCACCACCACCATCACCAGCACCAGCACCACCGCCGCCGCCCCCCAGCACCACCGCCCCCACCAGCATCGCCCCCACCATCACCAGCAGAACCACTATGATCAGTCTCTATAGCGGAGCTACTATCCTGAGACTCCTGATACGGTGGACTACGAGCACCCTCCGCATCATCAGTATCGTCGTCGCTGCCCACAGGTTTTTCTTCTACCACCACCCTTTTTCCTCGTTGACGCTTGACGTCACCCTTATGAGGCGTCTTCCGCTCCTTTCTCTTCCCAAGGTGAGAGTCACCCACATTTCTACGTGCCCAGTCACTGATATTATCATCCCCCGTAGCAGCCCGGAGATCCTGGGGGTCTATCTGATCCCTGAGAATATGAGACGGGATAGGGACGTCTCCTATGTCATCGTCCTCATCAAGAACTGGAGCTCGATTGGATCGACCATATTCCATCCACTCCCGGATAGGATTGTGCTCATCACAGAATGAAAGGTGGGCCATTTGATCCTCGAAATCATAATCATCACGCTTGTCATAATCCGAGCCATCCGAAAGTCGCAGTCGAAGGTTGTAGTTGACATAGACAAGCTTGTTAAGTTTCTTGTGGGACAACCGATTGCAAACCTTTGTATGCAGCAACGCAAATGTACTCCAGTTCCGCTCACACCCACTTGATGAACAACATTGTGAAACAAGCCGCATAGCGAGTCGCTGCAGGTTCGGGGTGGATCTTCCGAACATCCGGGATAAAGGTTCTGACCATGTTCCCACACCGCATCTTGATTTCTTCCAGACATTGTCTATCTGCACAAATGCACAACAAAATCATAACACTACCATAAATAAAACCTAAATCAAATGTACCTAAACCACAACTTATATATACACCTAAATCACAACTCATATATACACCTAAAATCCAACTCATATATACACCTAAAATCCAAAATGCTAAATCATTCATCTCTACATATGACTCACAAGTCACAAATCTGCAGGAATCATATAGAAATTCATCTTTACATTTGAATCAAATACAAATCCTAAACAAATCATTCATCTCTACATCTAAAGTTGAGAATTTACCAAAGAGAATCAGGCCACCAACACCGGCCGGCTAGCCGCCGCATGCGACCGGCTTACCGCCCAGAGGGAGCGGCTAGCCGGCCTAACCGAGCGGCTTCCCGCCTGCGAACTACAGATCCCTAACCGCCCCGGCCGGCCGGTCAAACCGCCCGGCTAACCCGCGGTGCGAGGCGGTCGGGAGGGGGCGACGGGGCGGACTGGCGGCAGGGGGCGGCGGACGGGGGCAGGGGGCGAGCACGGGGAAGGGGCGGAGGAGAATGAGGATAGGGGCGTCGGTGGGGGGGAGGGGGTTAACTGGCTGTAAGTGCTAATGGGCCGTGATGGGCCTTAACGGGCCGCGGCGTTTTTTTTCATTTTTTGATTAAACTTTGAATTCCGTAAACTGATGTAAACGAATGAAGATTTGAAAAAATTTTACATCCTTACGTTTGTCGCAGCTTGAAGTATTTTTAGGAATTTTTTGGGTATTTTTTTTTCAAATTCAAACTTTTTGAATTTGGACGGTTCGAAACCGTCCCGATCCGGAACCGATCCGGACCGGTTAGACCGGTTCCCGCGGTTTCCGGACCGGTTCCGGTCGGGAAAAAAAACCTGCCCATGAGGAGCCCTTGGTTGTTTTTGTTAATCGTATAGTCCCTTAATGTAATTCTTGGTTCGTGTATGTGCCCGGTTCGGCCTGCGTTGTTGTAACACTCTAAGTATGTCGGAGGTACGACCATGGGCCCACAGAGGACGCATGGATAATCTCCAGAAAGGAGTCGTACCAAGCGTGAAGACTACGAGTAGAGAACTACAAGGACTCTCCTTGTTATGGAAATCAGTCGTATGACATGTAAACTACTCGGATAGGCGTGCAAAGCACTCTACGAGTTGTATTAGGTTAGGATTCTACTCGGAACCGACCTTGTAACCCTGCCCTCCGCCCCTCCGTGTATATAAGGCTGGGCAGGGACCCCTCCAAAAGATTACAATCTCATCAATACAAACCACCATACAGGACAGTAGGGTATTACGCAATTCCTGCGGCCCGAACCTGTCTAAAATCCTGAATCTCTTGGCCTTTGCATTCCTGATCTCGGCGAAACTCCACCTAAACTCTACTACCTCGGGATACCCCTCGGTAGGATCGACGGTAGAACACCGACATCTGGCGCGCCAGGTAGGGGTTTTCCTCGAAGATTCCGTGGAGAACGCAATGGTGACCTACATCCAATCTGAAGCGCCTCAGGAGGGCCAGACGTTCCACTTCGGCTCATGGGTCTACGTCGCAGATGGCTCGGGTGGCTTCAATAGCTACATCGAGACGCCTGCGGAGCTGAAGCACGAACCAGCGCCCACCATGGAAGATTTGGCCGAACAACTCGGCGAGATCACGCTCGCGGACTTGATCCGCGGGCAAAACTTCGAGTCGATCACGACTACGGAGCAGAAGCTGCAAGCGACCCTCCCACCCCAACTCCCGTTTGGACTCTGCAATTCGACTCACACGTACTATGAGGCATTGCGGAGCTAGATCGAGCCCATCACGGACTCGAAGCGGGACGTCCCAGTCCGAGTCGGTGCAGGACACGCCAACTCTCAGAGCCAAGCGGTCCCCGTATACCACTTGGACTCGGACGAGGAGGGCCCACAAGAAGACGGCGGGCACGATCTGGTGATCTACGCCACGCCTGAATGAAGATCTGTGTACCCTAGAGACAAGATACCGCGGGACGTCTACGAGTCTCGTCAAATCTTTGTACTCTTTGGGTCTGAAGTTACTGATGATTTGTCATTCCAGCACGGGCACACCACTACTACCAGAAGAGGGGAGCTCTACGGAACTCATCACCCCAAGCTCCAGCGACTCTGTCGAACCCAGTCGACAAGTCTTCATGGTTGGCTCCGCGGTAGTTGGTGATGTCGACAATGACCCACGCTACGCTTTTGAGCTAGAAGCTGACGTCTCCGATAACGAGCTACCACCCGCTGGAGAAACCGGCGCAGCCGCTGCGGACAAGGAAATCCGCAACAACAGGAGGGCTCAACGACGCATCAACGCCCGCAACCGCTTCACAGCTGGGCGCAACCTCGCAGAAGAATTCTCAAGAGTGGCACGGTACGACTCTCCAATGGCTAACGCCATGGAGATGGCCTACCACATTCGTAGCCTGTCATGAACCCCAGAATTGGCTGCCACACTTGAACGGATCAACGACATGATCCGCACTCTCGACAAGGCTCTCTCTGCCTCCTCAACACGCAGCGGTCGGCCAGCTCCCAGTGGAGAAGAAGTCACCAGCAGTGGCCGCCAACCTCCATGAGACAAGCACCGCGCACCGGCCCCAAGTCGCCTGGGTGGTGCAAACCGCGGGGAAGTCGTACCCCCACGCCACCCAGAGGATGACCGCGGACGAGGCGGAGCACGAGCTAACGCCAGTCGCAATGACGGAGCCACGTCATCCTACAGGCCAGCACACAGCGGAGACCTCAGGCAAACTATCAACGCCAACCGTGAGCTACGATCCTTCCTGGACTCCAAGAGGCGTGACGAGGCACAGGGATATAGAGAAGAAGACGACGAGTATCCGATGTTCTCCAGAGACATCAGGATGGCAGCTTACCCGCAACCATTCAAACCAGTTGGTTTCGAGAAGTATGACGGCAAGACCTCCCCTGAATCATGGCTGCGCATCTACTCTACGTCCATAGAGTGTGCGGGTGGCAATAGCGCAATCAAATGCAGATACTTCCCAATGGCACTCGAGCCCGCCCCACTCACATGGTTCGAAAACCTGCCACGGCGGTCCATCGAGTCATGGGAACGACTCAAGAAGATATTCGTGTCGAACTTCCAAGGCACCTACAACCGACCCAAGACCCGACATGACTTGGCCATGTGTAAACAGCACCAGGGAGAAAGCGCGCGCGACTACATGTGTCGCTTCATGGAGATCAAGACCTTGGTGGTGGACGTGTCTGATCGCAACTGCATCGATCTGTTCCAGAACGGCATCACCAACAGGTTCTTTGACAGACAGTTTGGTCTGCATCGACCAAAGACCCTGGACGCCCTGTGCAACCAGGTTGAAGCGTGGTCCGAGCAAGAAGACCGCGACCTTGAGAAGTATGGCCCTCCCAAGGGTAGAGAAAGGCAAGGCGGCAAAAGCCAGCAGGGCTCTCAGCACAACAAGCGCAAGCCAGAGGACACCGTCGCGACTCTTGATAGTGGCATGAGAAGCCAAAAGAACTATCATGGCAAGAGCGACGTTGAGAAGATCATGGACAGGCCGTGTCCATAAGCACACCATGGGCCAATGCTATGATCTCCAATGCGTATACGCTAAGAAGCACCATGAGGGAAAGGGCAAGAAGAAGCCAGCAAGGGAACCACTCGACCCTGCTGCCAAGAACAAAGAGAAGGCATACGACAACGAAGAAGAAGAAGAGGATGACGAGGACCAGGCGAACAAGTTCCAAAAGCCCAAGAACATACTCATGGTCATCATGGGTGGCGACTACGGTTTCCCCACTCGGAGGAAGCACAAGCTCGCTCTGCGGCACATCATGGCAGTCGAGCCAGCCGTCCCACGGTACCTAAAGTACTCGGAGGTCCCAATTACTTTCTCCAGAGAAGACCAGTGGAACAGCTACGATGAACCAGGGCAATTGCCACTCGTTCTGGACCCAACGGTGGCAGGATCGCAGCTCACCAAGGTGCTCATCGACAGCGGTGCATGGCTGAACGTGCTATTCTTCGGCACCCTGAAGAGGATGGGACTCGACATCGAGAAGCTGCTAACTCCCACCGACTCTCCGTTTTACGGCATCGTTCCTGGTGCTCTTCGAACTGGGTCTTCTCACAGTCCTCAGCTCTACCAGTCGGGACGTCATCTATCTCCGCTTCTGGGTAGAAGGACTGGACAACAGCCAGCACATGATCCGCCACATAGCAGCAAGTCTTCTTCAAGTAGGCAGTGAACTTGCTGGGGGCTTCCTGGATGCGCTGCAAGAGTGGTTTGGTGGATTCCTCAGGCACATCATGATCGATGGAGTTCACCAATATAGTGGCGGCCTCGACAAGTTCACCATGCTCCAACTTCAGAGCTTGAAATTCCTCTCCGACTGCCTTGCTCTTCTCTAAGGCATCTTTGAGGGTGGCGTCTGACTGCTCCAGCATCTTCATGGCTTGATTATACTCTGTCATAAACTCATTATGTGTTTCAAACAGAGAGGCATAGTCACGGGAGAGCTTTTCCTTCTCTTCTGTGCATCGATACATACCATTCTTCCATGAAGTGCATTCGGATTGAAGTGTCATATATGCCGCCACATGCTCTGCAAACGACAATTCTCCAAGTCAGAATATCAAATTACAAGTCGTGAAGGCATTCTTGGGACAGGAGCACTCACCATTGTTACTCTGTGTCAGAGTGTGATTCCTTTTCCTGAGCCTTTCCTCCTCGGCTTTCAACTCTTCTTCGCGGGCAGCAAGCTTTTTGCGCTCCTTTTCTAGCTCCTCCTGAGTGGTCAGCTTCTCGGCTTGGACAGCATCAAATCGCAGAGACAACTTGGCCAGCTGCGTCTTGGTTTGGACAACTCGTCCTCCAACTTTTGGGCCTGTACGGATGCGTCAGACATCGCATACAAGGCTTCAGACTTTTTCTTCGAGCGAGCGGCCAATTCCTGCAAGGAGTTCAACATTTATAATATACTATTGACTGGTAATTGAACATGCTATGATAAAGAAGGTATTACCTCTACATATTGGATGGAGCCTTGCGCCAGTTTGACTATTCTGTTCTGCGACTCTACATACGCTGCAATAGCGTCAGACTCGAGCAGAGGATCTTCAAATAGTTCTTCTGCTCCTGGCACAGCTGTGCTCACTTCCGCGAGATATATTTCTTCAGTTGCACTCACCCGACTGGATGTTGGCATATACTGAAGTCGAAGAGTTCTCTTCAGCGCGGGTTTCGCAGTTGACTGCACCATTTGCTTTGTGGTTTCAGCATCCTTGTCCGTGAGCAATGGCAAGTCAGGAATAACATCCCTGGCACTCTCCGTTGGCTCTGGCAAGGTAACTGTAGCCTGCGAGTTGAATGCGGCAGGATCCTTGAGAGTTTGCTCTGTTTCTGTCGTTGGCAGACCGGGCTCTTGCACAGTTTCCGTTGATTTTCCTTGCTCACCAGGAACAGGTTGGACTTGTTCTATTTGAGGCTCTTCGGTTGAAACCTTGGCCTTCTTCCTTGGCGGCAAGGCAGCAGATTTTCTACATCACAAATAGTGGTTAGAATTATCAAAATTACCACTCTACTACATAAACTACTGGATCAGGAGTATGGTTATTACCTCTTCAACTTTTTATCCGGCATCTGCGGCTCGCCAAATACCAGTGCAGGCTTCACATTTGCACTGGCACCTGACTCGGGTCCCTCCTTCGGCTTCGCGGCTGATGAATCAATCACGGCTTCCGAACGGGCACCTTGATTTTCAACTGTTTCCTTGGCTGTTTCAGCCTCGACAGTCGTCTTGGGTGGATCCTCTGCCACTGGTGTCCTGCTCGGGGGCTCCGATTGCTCTTCAATTGGACTATCTGGAGCACTAGTATCCTCGAGACTGCTAATTTACACATAACCGTCAGTAACGTGTGGTTATTTCAAGGAATTCACGAGTATACAAGAACTTCACATACCTTGGATTGTCACTTTCTGTGTGACTGGTGGCGGCTTTACCACTGTAAATCTTTTTCTTCCGAGCGGCTCTTCGCTGACGCCCAGGTGGTGTGAAGGCAGCCTCCTTCACAATGTCCACAGGTGCGGCACTCGATGTGCCTTTTCCATCACTTTTCGAATGATGTACCACCCGAAAGTCCTCCACATCATCCGAGTGGTCCGACGACTCGTCATCTTCAGCATCGTCCAAGGGAGGTCTCCTCAAATGGGAAGGAATCTTAAATTTGGGATCCGCGCCCTCTGGAACTTGGTCTGGCATGATGGTCTAGGAATAAAACAAGTCAATATCCTCCTGTATACAACAGAAGCCTGTTAGACTGGCAATTTGAGACAAGACTGGATAAATAACTCAAGAATATGATACTTACCTGCTTGGGAGGATGGTCTGCGTCGAAGAGTTGAGGTACAAATGGTACGCAATGCACTCCGGGCATCAACATTTGCACTCTCTGCATGATTTCTTCCTCGCTCAACTCGTTGGGAGTCATTCTGGAAGGGTCATCT
The DNA here is from genome assembly GCA_015476505.1 of Urochloa ruziziensis. Classification (NCBI taxonomy): domain Eukaryota; kingdom Viridiplantae; phylum Streptophyta; class Magnoliopsida; order Poales; family Poaceae; genus Urochloa; species Urochloa ruziziensis. Next base: position 42,728 of record WEIB01000266.1, read on the forward strand.
CTCCCTTTGTACTCAAAACCCCAGCCTTCCTTCTGGGCGAGTGGTTGCACTCGACGCTTGATCCAACTAAACACGACAGAAGCCCCTGTGACACCTTTATCTGTCAATGCTTTAATCTTGGCGAGCAGCTGGTTCACCTGGGCAGTCTCTGTAATGCTTGGTTGTTCCTTCCACTCACGGAAGTCAACGGGAGCGACTCCAGTGAATTCCGGAAGCTTGGGGTCATAGTTTCCGATATACCACCACTGATTTTTCTAGCCAGAGTTGGTGCTGTGCATGTCATACTCCAGGTATGACTGGCGCATATCTTGACGCATCTGGATTCCGGCTCCTCCGACTGGACTGGTGGCATCCTTCTTCGGTTGCGGCTTCACGAAGAACAGCCGCCTGAACAAATTGAAGTGAGGCCGAATTCCAATAAAGGCCTCACAGAAGTGGACGAAGATTGAGATCTGAAATACTCCATTGGGCGTAAGATTCGGCAACTCAATCCCATAATAGCAGAGCAACCCGCGCAGAAAATCGCAGGTCGGAATGCCAATACCCATTTGGATGAAATGCGTGAACATCAAGGTCTTGTCCACTGGCACCATTGGCCATTTCTCTTTCTCTTCAGGAGCTTCCCACAACAAGAACTGTTGTTCCTTGAGAAATCCATCTTTAACCAACTTCAGTAGATCTCCATGGGTTACTTTCGATGGGCTGATGTAGTTGCAGGGTAATGGATGCACCCTCTTCTGCACTCTGCCCCGCTTGGGTGACGGCAACCGCACCTCTTTATCGCGGGCCCCATTGTGGCTTGACTTCTTGCTCTTCTTCGACGTCATCCTGGAGATCACGAGTTTCTTCACCCGCATACACTCGGGGGGCTCGAATGTGTCGATTGGAAAAGGATTGACGGAGTGGATCCGCGATTGGATGGATCTCGCTCGGGGGCTGGAGGATTTTCTCGCTCAGATGGGGAATGGCGGCGATTAGGGTTTACAAAAGACTTGGCGAAATGGATAAGTGACTGAGGGGCGCGGCGGTGAGTTTTATCAACCGCGGCCTCAACGGTTGATTTTCCGAGACAAAGGTAAAGGGTTATTTTCTATTTTTTATTAGAGAAAGGATTTAATTGTTAACTGCTGTGTTACAGGGACACCCTGGGGAACAGTTATATGCATTTTTCCTTTACTTTAATAATTATGGATTATTTCTCTTTAACCCTAAAACTACTCTATGGGTCTCGAGACTTGATCCTTTTCTATATGTACATATAGTTCAAGGCTCGGGGGCTGCAGGGTAGTAAAGGAATTGGGATTTTATTTTTTCTGAAGCATAAAGATTTAATCAAGACCCTCGGCTATTCTTTGATTCAACCCAAGGCTCGGGGGCTACTCGATATCAAGTGCAATTTTTTCAAAATTGCACCTTTCAAGACAAGATAAGATTCAAGATTCTGTAGACCCTCAACCTGACTCTTCGATTCAACTTAAGGCTCAGGGGCTACTCCATATGGAGTGCGATTTTCATCGCACCCCATATAACATTCTGAAGATTACAAGCTGATCAAGTCGAACGGGGCATAAGCACCTCATGGCCTCATGACAACCAAGAACTGTCCAAGATTGATCAAGCACTCGAAGAACTCGAAAAAGCACTCGATTGACTTGGCAAGCACTCGATTGATGAATATACTCGACGATGAAGCGCTTGGGGGCTTGTCGGAGGTACGACCATGGGCCCACAGGGACGCATGGATAATCTCCAGAAAGGAGTCGTACCAATCGTGAAGACTACGAGTAGAGAACTACAAGGACTCTCCTCGTTATGGAAACCAGTCGTATGACATGTAAACTACTCGGATAGGCGTGCAAAGCACTCTACGAGTTGTATTAGGTTAGGATTCTACTCGGAACCAACCTTTTAACCCTGCCCTCCGTGTATATAAGGCTGGGCAGGGACCCCTCCAAAAGATTACGATCTCATCAATACAAACCACCATACAGGACGTAGGTTATTACGCAATTCCAGCGGCCCGAACCTGTCTAAAATCCTGAGTCTCTTGGCCTTTGCGTTCTTGATCTCGGCGAAACTCCACCTAAACTCTACTACCTTGGGATACCCCTCGGTAGGATCGACAGTAGAACACCGACAAAGTATGTCTTCTTTTTAATATAATGATACGCTGCTCTCTTGCGTATCCTAAAAAAAATCAGGTTTCTATAGGATACCAAACTAATGGATCAGTGTACAATGATGTTGTATGTATATATAACTGTAAAGTATCATGTTCCTATAGGATAGCGAACTGAAGAATCAGTGTACAATGATGTTGAACATGTGGGATACCACCTTTTCTTTTATTACAGTGACTGGACACTACAACGCATTCTTTGATCTCATTCTCGTAGCAGTTCCGAATACTTTTTCCAGCAATAGGTTTTAAATGAAGCCGCATTTTCTTTCTGACAACCACATTTGCTTAGTCATCCATTTCCGCCTTTGTCTCCCTGTGGAGCAATCTGTCGTCTCTTTCCTAAGTAAATAACAGTAGTGATCAAGAAATTGCATTTTTATTATCATATTGAGACCTAAACCATGTCTGCCTGTTGAAAAGTCTACGTACCTTCAGGAATCAAATAAATATCTTTTGCAATATCCAACTTTTTCCTGACATAATCCAAATAGTACTTTGGTTTAACCTGAAGATAAAATTCAGAGCTTCCGCTTTAGCAAAATAAAGCAAATTTCCAGACAGCATTAAAAGCTAAACTAGTTAAAACTCTGTACTTACAATCAGCAAAATAAAACTTGCTATGGCAATCAATCAACTAACCTTTTCTACAATGGCCTCTACTGATCAACTGACGAGCTTTATCGTCTGAAGCCTGCGCATACAGATGTGCCATCAGGGTAAAGAATGTATTTACAGTAGGGCAAGGATCCCAAGCAGACCAACTTACCATTTTGTCAATGCCAGCCACATGGGAACCATACTTGAAAAAGGGAACAAGCAAAGTAAGTATCTAGATGAACTGCTAAATGGGAGAAAAACATCCACCAAAGAGTTACGGAAATGAACTAATAAGTAGAGGAACTTACAAAATCTTCTAGTGGCAATAATCTGTGTGGAGTGTTTTCAAGCTCATGTTTAATTTCAGAACTTCGCAAGGGAAACATGTCTTTGCTACGTATTTCCAACAAAGCTTCTTCGAAACTCATCTGTAAGTTGAGGTAAAGAAAAAAGTCTCTTAGCACGCAAGCATATAGCAATAAAAATATAAAGCAAGTCAAAACAGGGGAGAAAAAGGAGAGCAGCATAGGTTGCTTAGTTGTGCATACTAAGGTACTAACTTTTCCTTTAGCAACCCGCTTCCAGATCTCAAAGTAGAGACCATCTAATCCCTTGTAAGAATAATCATTCCAAACGCTATTCATATACTCCTGCATTACAGAACAGAATGTCAAATTCCAATATTTCGTCAACTCTTATGATCAACAACAAATCAACATGTGAGTGTGGCATTACGCTGAAACCGTATGAAACTAAAAATTGGGGAACATTGGGAAAGCCTTCTGCAATCTCCAGTGCTTGCATAAAAACCACACCCTTAATTCTCCGCTGAACAAAAAAGTTGCCATGAATGATGTGCCACTATAACATCAATTTGCATTGCACAATACTTTATTAGGCACAAAAGGCCTTTTAGGGATGCATACCTGAAGCATTCCGTCTCCTAGATAATCTTCAATCCACTGTCATATGGAAAGAAGGCTATTAGACCGAAGTTAATATGTGACCAGTAGTTTACACTTCGATCAAATCAACAATACCTTGGTCTTGTTTGCTACCTCTTCAAAGTACTGTCACCATATGCTAGGTCTTGTTCATAGGTATTAAGAAATGAGCGGTAGAATTCCAAATCTAGATATCCCTGCACAAAGAATTTGTTATCTATTAAAAGCACAAGTGACAGCTACCATGTACTAAAGTATTTGAAATGCGAAATATGTGCGCTAGCTGACTGTCTCAGAGTGCCAACTTGCAAATGCGGATTTCCAACAGATGTTTGATATGATTTGAATAGCAAGCTAGAATTGTTGATACTATGACAAACCAATGCATTCATATGAAAATCCTATTGTATGGATGTTATTCGATGTACCAAGGACAGTGCATTGTTTGTTATAATCATAAAATGATAACAGTCATAGTTAAAACCAAGATAGCTAACTCAGCTCCCTCAACTGATCTATTAGACGCAACCGAAAAGTGTACATGCCTATGTATGATAAGAATTGCAAGTACGCCTTTTCCACAATCGACTACTCATCCACAATGTTAGTGGTATGGACTGAAACACGAGGAGCTGCTATTGGCTTTCTTAACTAAAAGTTTTATGTATCATGGCCATCCCCATAGAATATTGCAAAAGTACAGTAGTTTTGTTTTCTTCCTTCAATAATAGCAAGTGGCTCATTTGTTTCGAGATACTACCACTTAGAATCCTGATCCTCACAACAAACTCAACACACAACTAACTGATGTTTAACTGGTCCAGTAAGTTCTAGTTCAGAATTTGTCATTAGTTTTTTTTAATATGCTTGAGAACATAAATTGAACAAAAATGTTAATCACACATGTTGCAGACCTTGTTGATGCCCAGAACGACAAATATTAAAAATAAACATAGCACTAGCTTCAACAAAACTAATGTCCGTAACGTATTATATAAGGTTGTAACAGATAATCAAGCAAAATCCGCACTTCCAATATTTTCTTGAATTATTAAGGATTGTAAAAAGCTTCAAAATCAAAGTAACATTTAACCTGGATGGGTATAGCAACATGTACTAACTACTAAGTGATAACAAAAAATGAGAATTAAGCTACATGGGAGGCAGCGTGTTCATGCTTACAGAATCCTGAAGCACTAGCCGCTGGTAGTTATCAAAGAAATTGTTCTTGCAGAGCTCAGGATCGAAGCTCCATTCAAGATTTTTCTCATAGCACCTGAAAAAATCATTAGCACGAAGTATGGATCGAGGGTACTTCAGTTTCAGAACCGCATCATCCAGTTCAACCAACTTACTATCCACTGTTAACTGCAAAAGACAATAATGAAGTAATTAAACACGCAGAGCTGATGCAGAGTACCAGACAACATCATTTACATAGGCACAAAAAGGAAATTGCTTAGTCTTCTATTCATGTGATGCTTAAAGATACCTCATAAGCTCTGATGCGGTACAATGCTAGCTCCTCATCCAACTCAGTGATCTCTTCTGGTTCGTATTTGTTGGAATAAACCACGCCACGGTGTTCATGGCCGGGGCGTGCTTATGTCATGGTCGCTGGCGCACGAGTCTGTGCTTGTGTTTGCGTCCAGTGTCCAGTCCAGGGCGTCGGTATGGCCACGTTCTGTTTAGGTTGTTAGGATATGGTCGCGTGTGTGCGTGCGTTCTCGTTTGAGTTAGTTAGCTTGTTCATGGGTCTGTTATCTAGGTCTAGTGAGTCCACAGGTAGCAAGAGGATGAGCTCGTGTTGGCGTGCGATGGTGTGCGCGAGTGTGTGCTCGCGTTGGAGCACATCGCAGGTTGGGTCGGACGGCGCGTGTGTGGGCGTGTGTTTCAGTCCGTGGCCAGCTCGCGTCCTGTGCGGCGAGCTCTTGTTAGTCTGTTAGACTGTTAGCGCAGGGGTGGCCGTGGTAGTTGCTAGCGGCGGAAGCGGAGGTGCACACGAGACTCTGGATCAGCTTGAAGACCGGTTCTCACGGGAGTACATGGCTCAGAACGTGAAGATCAACCGGGTCGCCAGTAGAGCGCGTTCGTGCGCGTGAAGATCGTCGGAGTGGTTGTGTGGGTGTTGTCGCTGGGGCTACAAAAGGTCATGTGAACCTTGTGTTTTGAGTTGAGTCGAGTCCACTTTGTATCAATACAGTGCCAACATACATGCCGTGTGTGCGGCTGGGGCGTTCGGCGTCATATTGTGTTCACTGTTTATTCTTCTTCAACCTCCCGTCTGAGCGAGTGAGAGTGAAGTCATAGGATTAGATTCCAACAATTGGTATCAAGAGCAAGGTGAGGGCCGGTGCATGTTCTACGGCGGCTCAATCAGTCCACCCCGACAACTGCCGTTGAAGAAGCGTGTGATTCCGCGGCGGAGTGCGACGGCGACGGCTATGGCGGGCGGCGATGAGAAGACTCCTCCAGGCTCTCCGAAGAAGCCGTTCGGCGGCAAGGGCGGTGATGATGCCGAGGGCAGCGGGGAATGGGGAGGTCGTGCGCGTGATCCGGGAGATCGGCGGGGCGGCGAACTGGCCCATGCTGACCAAGACCAACTACACGCAGTGGTCGTTGGTCATGAAGGTGAAGATGCAGGCCCGCAATTTGTGGGGTGCAATCGAGCCCGGTGGCGTGTCGCTGCAGGAGGACCGCATGGCGCTCGACGCCATCACGAGCGCCGTGCCGACAGAGATGGTGGCATCGCTGGCGGCGAAGGCGACCGCGTTGGCGGCGTGGAACGCGGTGAAGGATCGGCGTGTGGGCAGCGACCAAGTGCAGAAGACGGAAGCGCAGCGTCTTCTCCGACAATTCGAGAACATCCGCTTCAACGACGGCGAGGGCGTGGATGACTTCACGCTCCGGCTGCAGAACATCGTCACGGCGTTGGAGACGGTGGGGGAGACGATCCCGCCACGGAGGGTGGTGGAAAAACTCCTGCGCGTCGTCCCCAAGTCGCTCCGGCAGGTGGCCGTGGCGATCCAAGTGACGGCGAACCTCGCCACGCTATCGCTGGAGGATGCCAGTGGGCGGCTGCGTGCGGCTCAAGAAGCTGAGGCCGAGGACGACGGGCCGCTGCCTCCAGGCGCCGACGGCAAGCTTCTCCTCACCATGGAGCAGTGGGACGCGCGCCGGCGGGAACGGCGCGAGAAGGAGCGTGCGCGCGGCGGCGGCGGCGGACGTGAGAAGAAGGGAGGCCGTAGCGGCGGCCATGAAGACAGCAGCGACGACGACGGGGGGAGCAGCGTTCGTTCGGGCGCGAGCGGGCGTCATCGGAGCTCCGGCAAGGGGAGGTGCTACAACTGTGGCGTTCGTGGCCATTTCTCCAGGGACTGCCCCAAGCCAAGGAAGGAGCAGGCGTTGTACGGCGACGCCGACGAAGAACCAACGCTACTGTAAGTCCAGGGCACGGTGGTGTCGTGGTTTAGGGGGAGATTGTTGGAATAAACCACGCCACGGTGTTCATGGCCGGGGCGTGCTTATGTCATGGTCGCTGGCGCACGAGTCTGTGCTTGTGTTTGCGTCCAGTGTCAAGTCCAGGGCGTCGGTATGGCCACGTTCTGTTTAGGTTGTTAGGATATGGTCGCGTGTGTGCGTGCGTTCTCGTTTGAGTTAGTTAGCTTGTTCATGGGTCTGTTATCTAGGTCTAGTGAGTCCACAGGTAGCAAGAGGATGAGCTCGTGTTGGCGTGCGATGGTGTGCGCGAGTGTGTGCTCGCGTTGGAGCACATCGCAGGTTGGGTCGGACGGCGCGTGTGTGGGCGTGTGTTTGAGTCCGTGGCCAGCTCGCGTCCTATGCGGCGAGCTCTTGTTAGTCTGCTAGACTGTTAGCGTAGGGGTGGCCGTGGTAGTTGCTAGCGGCGGAAGTAGAGGTGCACACGAGACTCTGGATCAGCTTGAAGACCGGTTCTCACGGGAGTACATGGCTCAGAACGTGAAGATCAACCGGGTCGCCAGTAGAGCGCGTGAAGATCGTCGGAGTGGTTGTGTTGGTGTTGTCGCTGGGGCTACAAAAGGTCATGTGAACCTTGTGTTTTGAGTTGAGTCGAGTCCACTTTGTATCAATACAGTGCCAACATACATGCCATGTGTCCGGCTGGGGCGTTCGGCGTCATATTGTGTTCACTGTTTATTCTTCTTCAACCTCCCGTCTGAGCGAGTGAGAGTGAAGTCATAGGATTAGATTCCAACAGTATTCACGATAATCACCACGCTCAGGAGAGTCGTCAGAGTTCAGGCGTTTACTGAAATACCAAGTCTTTTTTGCAATGGTTTCATCATCCATATTGAGGGCCTGCACATGTCCTCTTGCACTTCCTTGCTCTTGTTCGTGCTCTTCAATGGCATGGACACCAATCTTATAAGAATGCTATTCATCTTCAACTGCAGGGGCCTTGATGCTTTCTTCCTCAGCATAGGCCTTTAAGGCTGCTTGCACATTGCCACGGGAAATCAACAAGAGCCTTTTGGGGATCCACTGCAACCTGCTTTCCTTGTTGCACCTCTGCTTCGGCCTGGCGGTATCTTGACTGGACGATGGCGAGCCATCTCGGCCTTGGCTCCTCCGATGTTGCATCCTCTCCACTCCACCCTCTCGATCAGGAGCAGCTAACGGAGAAGAGGACCCTTCTCCAGATCGGTCAGAACTGACGAGGCAGATCGATTCGTGCCAGCCGGGCTGCTTAGCCGCGGGAAGATTCGATTTGATTGGATAGGGGTTCGTCTTGAGTTGACATCGTGATCTTTGGGGTCGACTCGAGGAGATTCAAAGTCGAGAGTTCGTTTCCGACTCTTATCTGATTCACGCCTTCACCTGAAACAAGAAACGGGAAATCATTCAGACTTTGGTAAAAGTGTGTTGGTACTAGACGATTGCTTTCTTGCAACCGTGGACACAGGATGACTATTGACGACTAGACTCATTCCACTAGAACGCGTTCTTTGATCTCATTCTCATAGCACTTTTTTTTTGCGAGTAACATAGCAGTTCTCCGAAGGCAACGTGCAACTGCACAAGTTTCTGCATACTCCATCCACGAATACTTCTTCCAGTAACAGGTTTTAAATGAGCAACTGATGAACAGATTGGGAGGTACTCAGTCCTTCCTTTGCTACATTGATTGATGCCTTGTCAATCCTTCCTTTGAAAAAAAAGGTAACAGTATATATACAAGATGGTCTTGTGTAGTTTATCCTCTGAACATTGAACAAGCATTAGACTTTGCAGTTCCACCCATCTATCTCTTGCTTGGGAATATCTTCGAAGAGATGCTGGTGTGAGGTTGGTCACAGCCTCACAGGTAACTCTGGTGTCTGACTGATCTTCCTACTGTCAGCACTTCAACAGGCCTATGTGGCTGTGTGTGACTGATACCCGTTAGGACTTAGGAGGGGTTGTGCGTGCATATCATTGGAAATCAAGCCGATCTCTTCTGCAATCTCCAACTTCTTCCTGGCATAGTCCAAATAGTACTTTGGCTTTGAAACCTGAAGATAAAATTCAGTCTCCACTTTAGCAAACTACTAAAGCCAATTTCCAGACAGCATTGAAAGCCAAAATTCAACTAGTAAAAATCCTATAGCCACGATACATTTGTTGCTATGAAAATCAATCAACTAACCGATTTTCTGACAGTATCTCTGATCAACTGACAAGCTTTATCGTCTGAAGCCTGCACATACAGATGTTCCATCAGTGTAAAGAATGTGTTCCACTAGGGCAAGAATCTCATGCAGACCATCTTACCATTTTATCAATGCCAGCCACCCGGGCATCATACTAGAAAAAGAAACAAACAAATTAGGGAAAAGTCCATTTTTGACCATCCAACTCTTGCCTCAGTTTGGTTTTGACCATCGAACTCCAAAACCGGGTATCTTTAGCCATTCAACTATCAAAACCGTTCAAATTTGGCCATTGGGCTGTTTTGATGGGTGGTTTCAATTTTTTTAATTTACAATTTAGTCCTTAGATCTTAAAATGATTATTACTTTTTGCTCGTACCTCTGATTTAGGTGATTCTTGCGGTCACACATTCATAACGGTGAGCTTTATATTTTAAAATGTTATTTATACTATTTTATCACTATTTGTTATATTATTCTTATGTTGTTGTGTATAAACAATAATATAAGAAAAACAAAACAAACAATTACAAAATAGTATGAACAACATTTTAAAAGATAAAGCTCATTGTTACGAACGCATGATCACTAGAATCACTTAAATTCAAGATACAAGAAAAAAATAGTGATCATTTTAAAATTCAAGGACTAAAAATAGTAATCATTTTAAGATTCAAGGACAAAATAGTCCTTGGATCTTAAAATGATTACTATTTTTTTCTCGTATCTCGGATTTAAGTGATTCTTGTGGTCATACGTTCGTAACGATGAGTTTTATCTTTTAAAATCATGGACATATTATTTCGTAAATGTTTGTTTTACTTTTCTTATATTGTTGTTTATACACAACAACATAAGAATAATATAAGAAATAGTGATAAAATAGTATAAATAACATTTTAAAAGATAAAGTTCACCGTTATGAATGCGTGACCGCAAGAATCACCTAAATCAGAGGTACGAGCAAAAAGTAATAACCATTTTAAGATCTAAGGACTAAATTGTAAATTAAAAAAATTGAAACCACCCATCAAAACAGCCCGATGGCCAAATTTGAACGGTTTTGATAGTTGGATGGCTAAAGATACCCGGTTTTGGAGTTCAATGGCCAAAACCAAACTGAGGCAAGAGTTAGATGGTCAAAAATGGACTTTTTCAACAAATTATGTATCTAGATAAACTGCTAAACGAAAAGAAAAACCATCCACCTTAGAGTTAGGGAAATGAACTAACAAGACGAACTTACATAATCTTTTATTAGGGAGCTGCCTGGATTGTTTTCAAGCTCACGTTTAATTTCAAAACTGCGCGAGGGAAACAAATCTTTGATATCTATTTCCAGCAAAGCCTCTTTGAAACTCATCTGAAAGAAGTTAAGATAAAGAAATATGTCACTTAACAAGCAAACATATTGCATGCATGTAAAAACAGAAAAATGGAGCAGCCCAGATTGCTTAGTTGTGCATAGTGAGGTACTAACTTTTCCTTTAGCAACCCGCTTCCAAATCTCAAAATAGAGACCATCATATCCCTTGGAAGAATGATCACACTTAATGCTATGGATATACTCCTGCATTAAACTATACAATGTAAAATTCCAGTATATCATCAACACTTATGCTCAACAACAAAATTAACATGTGAGCAAGGAAGCATTACTTGGAAACCATAAGTAACTAAAAGTCAGGAAAAATTGGGAAAGCCAGCTGCAATCTCCAGTGCTTGGATTAAAGCCAAAGATCTAATCCTTTGCCACTGAAAAAAAAGTTGCCAAGCTTGATGTTAAAACATCTATTTACATTGCAGAACAGTTTATTAGGCACGAAAGGTTTTAGGTGACGCCCACCTTAATCTTGCCTCCTCCCAGATAATCTTCAATCCACTGTCATGTGAAAAGAAGTCTACTAGACCAAAGATAATGTGACCAGTAGTTTACACATCGATCAAATCATCGTACCTTGGTCTTGTTTGCTACCTCTTCAAAGTACTGTACGTATACTAGGTCTTCTTCATAGGTATTAAGAATTGAGCAGTAGTAATCCCAATCTAGATATCCACGCTGCACAAAAAAAATATATTGTCTGTTAAAAGCACAAGTGGCATCTACTATGTACTCAAATATTTCAAATGATGAAATATGACTGCCATCGAATGTCAACTTGCAAATGTGGATTTGCAACAGAAGTCTGATATGATTTGAACCACCAAGCTAGAATTTTCTGTTACTATGACAAACAATGCATTCATGTGAAACTCCTATTGTATCGGTCTTATTCAAAGTACCAAAGGACAGTGCATTATTGTCCATACAATCATAAAAAGATAAGAGTCATAGTTGTAAAACCAACATGTACCAAAGGATAGTGAATAATTGTAAAAACCGAGACGGCTACACTAAGTTCCTGTAATAAAAAAGTACATGTCTATGTAAGATAAAAATTTGAACTTTCAAGTACACTTTCTCTACTATCGACCAATCACACACAATGGAAGTGATGCAGGGTGAAATATTGGGTCATCCCCATGGAAAATTGCAAAAATACAACAATATTGTGCTTCCTTCAATAATAGAAAAGAACTGCCAGGTTTATTATGATTGTTGGCAAATGACACATTTGTTTTGAGATACTATGCTAAGAATCCTGATCCTCGAAACAAAAATCAACACAATATTCACTGCTATTTTAGACTTTAGATCGTCTTGTGTGTGGGAGAAATTCAATTACCTAGCCAAAACAAATGATTACATCATCCTAAGGAATGTAAGGAGCTTCAAAACCAATCAATCTAAAGTTTAACCTCGATGGGTATAGAAACATGTACCTAGTGATAACGAGAGTGAGAATTAAGCTAGTTGGCATGGAGGAGTCAATGCGAGTTTTCATTCTTACACAACGGTGAAGCACTAGCCGCTGGTAGTTATCAAAGCGACCGCTCCTGCAGCGTTGAGAATCGAAGTACCATTCAAGATTTTTCTCATAGTGCTTGAAATAACAATTATCATAAAGTTTGGATGCAGGGTACTCCAGTTTCAGATTCTCATCACTCAAGTCAGCCAACTTCCTGTCCACCGTTAACTGTAAAAGACAATCATAATCACAAAATAATTAAACACGCAGAGTATATGTGCAGCAAATAAACTAGAATACACAGAACCAAGAATGTTTAAAGATACCTCATATGCTCTGATGCGGTACAAGGCTAGCTGCTCGGCCAACTGATAGAGCTGCTCTTGATCGTATTCAGGTATATAATCACCACGCTCAGGAGCGTAGTTCAGGCGTTTGGAGAAATACAAAATCTTTTCTCTGACGGTTTCAGCATCCATATCAAGGAGGGCCTGCACATGTCCACTTGCACTCCCTTGTTCCTGTTTCTGCTCTTCAATGGCATGCACACCAATCTTATTGTCAGAATGGCGTTCATCCTTCAAGATTGTACCATCGTTCGCTTGATGCTTTCTTCCTCTGCGTAGGCCTTTAAGGCTGCTTGCACATTGCCAGGGAACATCAAGAGCAACCTTCTGGGGATCCACTGCAGCCGGGGCCCGGGATCAGAGATCGCCGCTCGGGCCCGTTTCCACGGGCGCGAGGGAGCCGGTCTATGACGACAAGTCGGCGATCGAGGAGGAGAAAGGAGATCAATGAATCACGCGAATCGGGGATCGACTTGAGTTGAGATCGAGACCAGTTTGGGATCGACTCGAGGAGACTCAAGTCGAGAGTTCGTATCCGATTCGCATCTGCTCCATCTTTGCTAGGAGTAGTAGATAAAGATAACGGCAGCGGCGTCCTTCCTCCTTTTGATTCGGACCTGTTGTCACCGCGAAGATGAAGAGGCGGCGGCGGCGTGTTAAGGCCAAGAGCCCCCGATCTTCAGGTCGAACAGGAGAAGGAGCCTCTGCTGCCGCTGCAGACAGCAGCCAAGAACAAGAATGGCATGTGCAGGCCCTCCTCGATATGGACGATGACACCATCAGAGAGAAGATATACAATTGTTTAATCCAGTTAAATGATCCTCCTCCTAAGCCTCCTAATTATTGGTCTGAATACGATGAGCCGCAGCAGATCACCGAGCTGTACCAGAGGCTAGCTTTGTACCGAATCAGAGGTTATGAGGTATGGTATATATCTCCTATCATCATCGTCACTATGCTGGATTGGATGATCCTGTGTATTCTAGTTTTTCTGAATCTGCTCTGCTTTAGTTTGTGTTTAGTTACTTTCTGATTTCCCTGTTATTGTATAGTTACAAGTGGACAGGAAGTTGGCTGAACTGGACGATGCGACTCTGAAACAGCGCTACCCTCCGCACGTTCTTTCTGAGGAGGGTTACTTCATGAACTATGAGGATTATCTTGAATGGTGCTTCGATGATGAACTCTGCAAGCGCGCTGGCTTTGAGGATTACCAGCGGCTAGTGCTTAACAATTACGTATGTACCAGCACTTATAGCTAGCTTAATGCTTCTTTTGTTACTGCTACTTTGAACATATGTTGCTATACCCATGCTACTATGTTCTTACTTTGGTTGCAGTTACTGTCAGTTTCATTACATTCCTCTTAATAGTTTTTTATTATAAAAAGGGTATTGAAAAGCATAAAAGTCAGGTTAGTTATCTGCGACAAGCTTTTCTAGTGTGTGTGTGTGTATATGTTATATGATGAATGACTGAACACACTGAATAGAAGTATGCTCTGAATTCACATTTGATTATTTGCACTCCATATCATATCAATAATATTTGGTTCTGATTAAAATTACGGATGCTGATATGATTTAACCAATGTTCAATTTGTTTTGACATGTTTTCACACATGGACCCCAGTGTATGGTTATCAATATTTTCAAAACTTCCTTGCAATATCAAGCTTTGTAGTTCATAATCAGATGGAAATCCATATTGTCAAGTCGATCTTATTTGGTAGTCAGGTGCCCATATTTCCTCATTATTCTAGATGATCTCTCTTATATTAGTACATGTATCCTTGCAGACATCATGTGCACCTTCTCCTTTCAGAAACATTGTAGTAAGATTCGTATAAGAATGTGTTGCTTTGTCATGAGATCTACAAAAGTCTAGCTTGTGCTAGTTCAAGTGCCCTTGTTTCTTCATTTTGTAGCGTATATGTATCCTTTTTTTGAACCAAACGTATATGTATCCTAGCAGATATCATGTGTGCTTTCATCAGTAACATTGTATTTTGTGCAGGGTGAGTATCAAGATTGGGATTGTTACAAATCGACTCTTCATACCTACGAAGAAGACCTAGCGTATGTCCAGTATTGCGAAGCAATAGAAAATGAGACTAAGGTATGGTTTACTTGAACAAAGTGTAAAACACTTGTCATATTTCCTCTTGGTCTGAATGTTGATCTGATAGTCTTTTTGGTCACATGACAGTGGATTAATGATTATATGGTAGACTGTTCAATTCCGGTAAGTATCCCCAAAACCTTTTTGTGCCTAATAAATTGTCTTGCAATAATGTTTATTGATGTTATAGTGACCCATTATGTATGTAAACTGTTTTTTTGTTTAGTGGAGAAGAGTTGAAAATGTGGCTTATCTTCAATCATTGAAGGTAGCAGCAGGCTTTCCTAATGTTTCCCCGAATTTAGTCACAGAAGGTTTCAAGGTAATGCCACCACTTTCATTTCTAAGTTACTTGGTGCGCATAGGGTGATGATGCTATAGTGGTGTTTGACAATTCTATTTTTCTTTTAATTCAGGAACATATGTATAATGTTCGATCTGATTTTTGGAACTATAAGGGATTAGATGGTGTCTACTTCGAGATTTGGAAGCGGGTTGCTAAGCGAAATGTTAGTACCTTATATAGCTTGCATAACTCAGATGGCCTTTGCTTAATGACATGTATTTATTTATCTGAACTTGTTTCAGATGGACTTCACAGAAGCCTTATCTGAAGTATATCAGGAAAATAGAGTAAATTTCACCAGCGGTCCATGAACTTGTCCTGAGTTCTCGTCTAGGTCCCGGTACTCTCAAAATGCACTTATAGGTCCTTAAACTTGTCATGTGCTCTCATCTAGGTCCCGATACTCTTAAAATGCACACAACAGTCCTCCAACTTGTCTCACAATCTCATCAAGGTCCATATACTTCCAAAATGCATTTATTTATTTTGAAAAAACATTTTTGTCAATCAAAACCTTCATGATTTCAAACCAAGTTTAAATCCCACTCAAATTTGATCCAAAATTTAAGAGAAAATAATCACAAACACATGGTTGATTAAGAATATTGGATATAATATTTGGTGAGTTTAAGAATTGCAACTTTAGCACAATTATTTAATAGTTGATTTTATTTTGAAGATAAAAAAATTATTGATAAAATGACAAAAAATCATGGAGAAATCAAGAAATATCTAAAATAACCCAGAATCAAATTATTTTTGTCATTTTCTCAAGAATAATTTATTTCTAAAATAAAATTAGTTGTTAAATAGTTGTGCTAAAATAACAAGTCCTAAAATCATTAAATCTTATATCTAATATTCTTAATCAACCATGTTTTTTGATTATTTTTTCATGAATTTTGTATTAGTTTTAAGTAGGATTTGAACTTGGTTTGAGAACATGAAAGTTTTAAACATTTAAAAATGTTTTTTCTAAGAAGTTTAATATATTTTGGAAGTATATGGACCTAGATGAGACAGCAGGACAAGTTGAAGGACCGTTGTGTGCAATTTAAGAGTATCTGGACATGGATGAGAGCGTGGGACAAGTTTAAGGACCTATACGTACATTTTGAGAGTACCGGGACTTAGATGAGAACTCGGGACAAGTTCATGGACCGCTGGTGAAATTTACTCAGGAAAATATGTTTCCCTCCCACAGTTTTGACATTGCACATGAGCTTGAAATAAACCCTCCAGGGATATGGTCAATGAAAAATAAAGTAAGTTCCCCTTCAGTTTTATATTACTTCGTTTTTCTAATTCTATAAATGGTGGGTGTTTTTTTTCATCTATCAATTCTTAGACAATACTTTTGTTTATTTCTTTTTTTCAGTATGACGCCTACGTGGCCTGTATTGGTACTTCGGTAAGCATGGTTTCCATATATCTCCATGTTCAACCAAAATTTGTACTTTACATTGATGGAACATCTGTCTGCGCAGATCTCAGATGATGAAGCTCGTACGTTGATCACAGATGCTGTCATAAAAATGGTTAGTTGTTTCCATTATAGCAAGCAAATGTACCGTTGTCGTATGTGATGTTTTTCCTAGTAAATTGTTCCGTTTAATTCTGTATTCAAATTTGTTGAAATGGAGGCTAATTTTACATTCAGAGTCCAAAATCAAAGTGCTATGTGGATTACGCCAGGAAGAAGTTGGAGATTGCAGAAGAAATTGGTTTGATTACTAAGAAATAGAGGTCATGCCGCAATGCCCGGAAGACAATGGTGAAGCAAAGGTGGCTTGAAATGGACGACTAACAAATAAGTGATCAGTGTTTGGATCAATCACTATATGTAGACAATGTAGTATTAGTATTCAAACAAGGTCCTGCTCTAAAAAAATGAGATGGTATGTGCTACTATGTAGTATTAGTATGCATCTTGATAATTAGACATTTTATTCATTGATGATCCACAATTCTACTTTTTAGATGGTCCCTGTTATGGACATGAGATCAAACAGTAAGGAAAGGACGACCCTGCTGTGCTGACTTGCCTGAAGTAGGTGGGGGACCTCAGTCTTCTACTCTGAAAATGGAAGAGTGGCTGAGGGCCGGTTTTGTAATTCAGGTTTCAGATAAATTTGTTTATTTGAAAAGAAAAAACTTCCACCTTATTTGACCTCCAACTCGGAATGTTTTACAGAACCTGCTACGGAAGTCAATTTTTGCTCCTCAAGTGAGACTTGAAATGACAAATGTCCAAAGTGTGAGACCATGAGAGCAAGATTTGGAGGAAGGATTAACCAAGCTTAAGCACGTCATAAGCATCACATCATCATCTTTTCTATAGGTTTGGTCCAAGTTTTCCCAACAGCACATTATGAGCATCTCCAAGAGCTCTTGTATATGGGCTTTCTTTGGCTAAAAAAAGAAAAAGGCTCAAAAAACTTGCATTCAACAGCTCCTCTATCTGCTTGGCTATCCATCGAGGCTTGCTATCTTGCCGTCTTTGCTTGCCATTTTTCTCCAACGCTGCCCGCTTTCTATCTTAAATATAGCCATCACATTTTTTTGCTAGTCTCTTGGATTACCCCATGGAATTAGAGGGTTTTCTATTTTTACAAAGCAGGTATAATCATCAAATTTAGCAAACAAAATACAAGAGCTCTTGGAGATGCTCATGTTCATGTGTAGATCAACAACTAGTTACATTCGGTTTATACTTTGCTACGCATATTGCTCTGTTTTCGTTTCTCATCATCCCTAAGCGTTTGTTTCTTGCCCTTGATTGTAATAATTGTGGACATAAGCATAGCACAAATGTTGTGCTGTCGTGCTGAAGTTATTACTAACCCTAACCAAACCATCAAGGGAACATAATGACAGGGGCTCCTATATGCTAAGAGTTTTAACAACTCTCATCTATAAAACTCATAAAGGCCCAGTTGGTGATTGGCATTCAACTTTTCAAAGGAAAAACGTTGAATACAAAATGTTGTTCAACTTTTATCTTTTCGCAAATGTTGAGCCCCAACTTTTTTCTTGAAAAATGTTGACCAACATTTTCAAGAAATGTTGGACCTCAACTTTTCTTCGCCGACATTTTCGAAAAATGTTGAGTCTCAACTTTTTTCGCCAACATTTATTAGTCTCAACTTTTTTCGCCAATATTTTTTTTAAATGTTGAGTCTCAACTTTTTTCGTCAACATTTTTTTCATAAATATTGAGTTTCAACTTTTTTGTCAACATTTTTTTGAGTCTCAACTTTTTTTGTTAACTTTTTCAAAAAATGTTGATTCTCAACTTTTCTCGCCAACATTTTTTTGAAATTGTTAAATCTCATTTTTTTTGAAAAAAATCAACATTTCAAAGGAAAAAAATCACCAAATGGGGCCTTCTTCTCCAGCTCCGGGGGCGGCACACAGGGGACGGTGGAGGAGGCGCACAACGGGGGCAGCCCACAAAGAACCCGCGACAGCAAGATGGAGACCCCGACGGCGGTGGCGGCAACGGGACGAGCTGCGCTCGGCCCCCTCCCAGCGCCCGGCGACGGCCGGCGGTGGCCCGCGCTCGCCCGTGCTGCCGGGGCTGCCCATGAAGGGATGCCGCGGAGGCCGACCGGCAAAGCAAGGCAGCGGGGCAGCGGCCGGCGGGGAGGCCGCGGCGGGAGGCGGAGTCACGCCGACGGTGGAGCATGGGGAGGCTCACCGGCAGCACACTGGGCCACGGCGGCGTGTGTGAAGGCAGTGCAGCAGGAACGACGGGAGGGGGGAGGCGGCGCAGCAACGCACGGGGGAGGGGGTAGGGAGGTTAGGGTTTGGAATGTAGATCCAACGGTGATGAATTGTTTGCACAAACCTCAAATAGTAGAAGGTGGTGGAGAAAAAAAATCTTCCGAAACGTATATAGAATTTCCGATAATGACACGGGAGCCACTCTGGCTGCCGGGCTGTATGAAAAACAACAACACTTAGAAAGAAAACATCGTTGTTTCTTTTATTTATTATATACGGGCTAGGCTTTTCTACTGGGCTGGGCCAACCGAGAAGATAAGATGGGCCTTCCTGCTGGGCTGTAAACCAAAAGGCCCATGTACGCGTCGGCAACCCAAAAGAGTCTCTTCCGGTTCCGTCGACACACCGTCGTCTCCGTCTCGCATTCGCTCTTCCTTACCATCGCCTGAAAATCCCCCCAACCCCAGGCGACGATGACGCAACCCCGTCCACCTACTATTCGCCGCCGCCAAGCACTCCAACTCCAACCCACCGATCTCCGCGAGTCCAAAGGAAGGAACGCAAGAAACCAAAACCAAGTCTTTCTGGTACAGTGGTACACGCACATGCAGTACGATGCCTTGATCATAGAAGAGCAATGTTTGAGGTGTACATGGAAATGTGCAAGAATCTGTAAGGATACATGCTTCTCCGCCTATGGATGAAGAAAGCATCAAGCAAAACAATGATGCCACATTGAAGAAAGGTTGTCTCGATGATGCAGAGCTGCTGATGGACCAGTCTACTCTGCATATCAGTTGCAGCAGCAGCTGGTCAGGAGATGCACAGGAAGAAGCACCATTTGATGGGGAGGAAAAAAACTTACGGCTTCAGATGGACAATAAGCTAGAACTATCTTGTTCTGGGGATTGTGGCAAGATTGCACAGGATGAAGACGAAGATGGACATTCTGACAAAAGAATTTCTCCTGTGGTTGAAGATGAACTACATTCTGACAAGGTTGGTGTCCATGCCAACTATTGAAGACTGCAAACAAGAACAAGGAAGAGCACAAATTCAAGCCCTTCTTGGCATAGACGATCACACACTCTCAACGGAGATCAGTTATTTCTTGAGACATTCAAGCTATGACCACCCTAAGAATCCTTATTGTTGGTCTATACACGAGCCTCAGCAGCTCATTGAGCTGTACCAACGGATAGCTTTTTACCGCATCAGAGGTTATGAGGTACGGTATCTCTTATTGTCATCATCACATGGGACCATGCAATTTCCTCTTTTTTTTTTGCATGTGTATGTTACATAAGAACTAACATTGGCTGGTCATCTGTATTCCAATTAGTTGCATCTTCTGTCTGCTTTGTGGTTAACTACTTTCTGATGATTGTCTATTGTAGTTATCAGTGGATAGGAAGTTGGATGAATTGGATGATGCAAATCTGGCACAGTGCTACCCTCCGGACATTCTTTCTAAGGGAGGTTACTTTAAGAACTACGAGGGTTCTCTTGAATGGTACTTTGATCCTGAACTCTGCAATTACTCTGGCTTTGAGGATTACCAGCGGCTAGTGCTTCATAATGATGTAAGTGTCAACTCTTGACTTTCTACTTCTATAGCATTCTATGTTAATTATTTGTTCAAAAAATATTGAAAAGTGTGTTATCTGTTACAAACTTCTCTAAATGTGTATGGCTGAAACCCGACATTATTTGATATAATCAGCAAGTGGCTTCCTCATTATAGCCTCTCTTATTTTAGTGCATGTATCCTAGCAACACATAGTAGGATTTGCATAAGAATGTGTTGCCTTGTCATCGGATCTGCAAAGTCTTACTTGTCATAGATATTTGTTGGTATTCTTTGATAGTCAGTGAGTGCCAATGATTCTGCATTTTCTAGCCGTTCTCTCTACTGTAAGTACATGCATCCTAGCAGATATCATGTATGCTTTCAGTAATGTTGTGTATTCTTTATGCAGGGCGAGTATCGAGATTGGGATCGTTACCAATCAACTCTTCATACCTACGAAACAGACCTAGCATATGTCCAGTATTGTGAAGCAATAGAAAAGGAGACTAAGGTATAATTGGTTCGAAGAAAGTGCAATGTACTTGTTGCATATATGTCCTCTTGGTCTGATAGCCTTTTTTCTGTCACATGACAGTGGATTGAAGATTATCTGTCAGACATGTCAATTCCTGCAATTCCGGTAAGTATCCCCCTAAACCATTTTGTGCATAATGTGTATTGATGTCATAGTGACACATTATGCATGGAAACTGTTTGTTGATTAGTGGGAAAGAGTTAAAGATGTGGCTCATCTTCAAGCGCTGAAGATCGCAGCAGGCTTTCCTAATGTTTCCCCCATTTTAGTTTCGTCCGGTTTTGCGGTAATGCAACCCCCTTTTCATTTCTAATTTAATTGGGGAGCATAAGCAGTGAAGGTATTGACAATTCTCTTTTTTTAAAAAAAAAATCAGGAACATATGTGGAGCGTTATGTTTGATTTTAATAACTACATGGGATTAGATGGTGTTTATTTTGAGATTTGGAAGTGGGTTGCTAAGCAAAAGGTTAGTATCTTGGTATGCAAAATTTTGATTGACTTTGCTTGGTGACTTGTAGTAATCTATCTGAACTTGTTTCAGATGGACTTCAGAGAACCTACCCTTGTCTGAATTATATCGGGAAAACATGTTTCCCTTGCACAGTTATGACATCGAACAAGAGCTTGAAAAGGACCCTTTACGGAGATGGTCAATGGAAGATAACGTAAGTTCGTCATTTGCCAATAATCTGCTTCCAAGAATTATCCTCCAGGACATGTAGGCGATAGCTCTGCAAAAAATAAAGATTAAGTGTACGGCCAGTCCCTAAACTATCGCGGGTGTGTCATCCCGGTCCATGAACTCACAAATCGACCGTTTAGGTCCTCAAACTTGTTCGGCTGTGTCATCTCGGTCTCTAAACTTGTTCGGTTGAGTCATCCCGGCCCATAAACTTACAAATTGCCTGTTTAGGTCCTCAAACTTGTTCCGTTGTGTCATCACGATCTCCAAACTTGGTTTTAAGTCTCATCTAGGTCAAAACAGGGCGATCTAAAAACTTTTTTTTTGAGAATTACACAGTACAACTCAGACGCTCACAACACGCATGCATACTCACCCCTATGACACACGTACGCAAACCCTACCCCTATGAGCACCTTCGAAGGACTGAGCATCCGGCAGATTTGGAGATTCCCGAAGTCACCATCGGCGCCTCGTTGTCGACGGGAACGTCGCTTACCACTTAACGCCCGAAAAATGCCAGGAAAAGGTGCGAGCACCAGGATTTGAACCCTGGTGGGTAGCGTCCCACTGGACCGTCCTATCATTGGACTACAAGCCAATTCGCGCGATCTAAAAACTTTATATCAAAAAATAAGAGTAAGTTACACCCACCATATAACAACTTGCATGGTTGTATCATGGCAAGTTGCAAATTGTGCAAACTAATGCATAAACTTTGTCGAATACGTGTGTACAATCACATATACACTATTAAGCGTCTTTTGTCACGGCGTAACAAGGCACAAGCACGTTCACATAGTCTCCTATTGTGCAATGCACCTGCGCTTGGTGAGCCTGGCCCATACACGTCCCTGCTCGGCTAGGCTTACAGGGAGAAGGGTGCCTAGATGGCTAGACCAACCCGCCATTGGCTGCCTCAACTTCAAGTCTGCCGCCGGGCGCGGGCGCCGGCGATGCGTGTGGTTGGCGACCAGTGTCAAGGAGTGGGCACCAACACGAGCTTGTGCGCCGGCAATCCCGGCATGCTCGTGGGGGGTGGAAGGATGGCTGAGTTTACTACTCTGATTTGGAAAAAAAAAGATGACAAAGGTCAGCGGCGATGCTGGTCCTCCATCTTGATGGGAAGAAGACAAGTAGCTGGAAATTGGATTTGAGACATGAGTGATGATCCGTAGCGATGACCCACGAGATGCAGGTGCTCCGTGCTCATCACTAGCTCCTAGAGATTACAAGCACCGAGCATGCTTGGAGTCATTATGACGGCAGCAACTGATGAGGGAAACGGTGGTGGACAATACGGAGGCGACGGGAAAGCTAATGAGGCATGTGCGCGCGCCGAGCCAAGCTCCTGCACTTTGGGTCCTCGCCTTTTGTTCAAGCTGAGCCAAGCACAAGCGTAGCATGTTCTGCGTAGACACATTTCGCGCATCCTCCATCTCCAGTCTCCGTCTCCGTCTCGCATCCGCTCTCCGTCCCTCACCAGCATCGCCTGAAATAGGAATCCCCGCCACCCCCAACCCCACGCAACGGCGACGCGACCCCCTCCACCTTCAATTTCGACGCACTCCAACTCCAATCCACCCATCTCCGCCGAATCGCCGAGTCCGAGGCCCGAAGCCCTAACCTCGACGAGCGAATTGTGTTCGGTTGGGGTTTCGATTCTTTTGCTGCTTCGGTTGATTTCAACCCGCCCTACGGCGCGAGGATGAAGAGGCGGTGGCGCTCCAAGAGCCGCAAATCTGGTGGTCCCTCCTCTCCTCCTCGGTCGGGAGGACCCACCTCTCCTTGTCGATCAGGTGAATCCGCATCCGCCTCCTCTCCTGATCGATCTGGAGAAACCGCCGCCTCTTCTGACCCTTCTGGAGGAAGGGCCTCTTCTGCATCAGCTCATCCTGATCGAGAGGGTGGAGATGAGAGGATGGAGCATCGGAGGAGCGGAGGCGGAGACGGCTCGCCGTCGCCTGGTGAAGAAGCCGCTGTTAGGCCGAAACGGAGGCGCAGGAAAGAAAAGCGACCCCTCTCTGATAGGCAGATGATTGAACAATGTGTGAGTATGCCTAAAGAAAGGATGAGGGAAAGGAAGGAACGAAAGAAAGAAAACGAAGCTTGAAAGAAAACTACTTGATAAACTAAGCGAGAAAGAAAAACTACTTGATGCCTTGGTCATAGAAGAGTCGTTAAAGCAGCAGCAGCAGCAGCATAAGACCTCTAGTTTATCGCCAAACCTCTTGCCGAATAATGACTGCTTTGCCGGCTTGCAAGATGCAGAGGCATCTGCCATCACTCCATCTGGGAAGATAAAGGGCAATCGTGTTGGAGGCAAGATTGCACAGGATGAAGACGAAGGTAGACATTCGGGCAAAAAAACTACTCATGCAGTTGAAGATGAAAAGCACTCTGACAAGATTGATGTCCATGCCATTGAAGAGCACAAACAAGAACACGGGAGTGCAAGTGGTTTGCAGGCCCTCCTTGATATGGATGCTGAAACCGTCACAGAAAAGATTTTGTATTTCTCCGAACGCCTGAACTTTGACACTCCTGAGTGTGGTGATTATCATCCTGAATACGATCAAGAGCAGCTCTATCAGTTGGGCGAGCAGCTAGCCTTGTACCGCATCAGAGCATATGAGGTATCTTTAAACATCATATGTGATACGGTGTATTCTAGTTTGCTGCATACCCTGCGTGTTTAATTATTTTATGATTATGATTGTCTTCTGCAGTTAACTATGGACAGGAACCCAGCTGAATTGAGAGATGAGAATCTGAAACTGGAGTACCCTGCATCCAAACTTTATGATAATGGTTTTTTCAAGAACTATGAGGAAAGTCTTGAATGGTACTTTGATCCTCAACGCTGCAAGAGTGGTCGCTTTGATAACTACCAGCGGCTAGTGCTTCACGATGTAAGAATGAAAACTTTCATTGACTCCTCCATGCCAACTAGCTTAATTTTCATTCACTAGGTACATGTTGCTATACCCATCAAGGTTAAATTTTAGTTGATTGGTTTTGAAGCTCTTTACATTCCTTAGGATGCTCTAATCGTTTGTTTTGGCTAGGTAGTGAATTTCGAGCACACACAAGACTCTCTGAAGTCTAAAACAGCAGTGAATTTTGTGTTGATTTTTGTTTCGAGGATCAGCATTCTTAGCATAGTATCTCAAAACAAATGTGCCATTTGCCAACAATCATAATCAACCTGGCGGTTCTTTGCTATTTTTGAAGGAAGCACAATATTGTTGTATTTTTGCAATTTTCCATGGGGATGACCTTGATACATACAATCTTTCTTACTTAAAGCAAGTATCAAAAAAAAAAATCTTTCTTACTTAAAGCCAATGGCTGTCCCTCATATTCCACCCTGGATCACTTCCGTTGTGCTTGATTGGTCGATAGTTGAGAAAGTGTACTTGAAAGTTGAAATTTTTATCTTACATAGACATGTACCAGTCTTTTTTTATTGCATCTAGTGATCTGGTAAAGGAGCTTAGTGTAGACGTCTTGTTTTTTACAACTATGACTATTATCTCTTTATGATTATGGACAATAATGCACTATCATTTGGTACATCTTGGTTTTACAACTATGACTGCTATCTCTTTATCTCATATATGGACAATAATGCACTGTCCTTTGGTACTTTGAATAGGACCCATACAATAGGATTTTCATATGAATGCATTGTTTGTCATAGTAACAGAAAAATCTAGCTTGGTGGTTCAAATCATATCAGACTTCTGTTGGAAATCTACATTTGCAATTTGGCATTCTGTGGCAATCATATTTCCTCATTTGAAATATTTTAGTACATAGTAGATGTCACTTTTGCTTTTTAACAGACAACATTTTTTTTTGTGCAGCATGGATATCTAGATTGGGATTTCTACTACTCAATTCTTAATACATATGAAGAAGACCGGGCATATGTGCAGTACTTTGAAGAGGTAGCAAACAAAACCAAGGTACGATTGATTCGATCGAAGTGTAAACTACTGGTCACATTATCTTTGGTCTAATAGCTTTCTTTTCATATGACAGTGGATTGAAGATTATCTGGGAGAAATTAAGGTGAGCGTCACCGCCTAATAGACTGTTCTGCAATCTGCAATGTAAATTGGTGTTATAACATCGAGTTTGGCAACCTTTTATTTTTTTGTTCAGTGGGAAAGAATTAGATCTTTGGCTTTGATGCAAGCACTGGAGATTGCAGCAGGCTTTCCCAATGTTTCCCCACTTTTAGTTACCTACGGTTTCCAAGTAATGCCACCTTGCTCACATGTTAATTTTGTTGTTGAGCATAAGTGTTGATGATATACTGAAATTTTACATTGTATTGCTTAATGCAGGAGTATATCAATAGCATTCAGCGTTATTATTCTTGCAAGGGATTAGATGGACTCTATTTTGAGATTTGGAAGCGGGTTGCTAAAGGAAAAGTTAGTACCTCAGTATGCACAACTGAGCAATCTGCGCTGCTCCTTTTTTCTGTTTTTACATGCATGCTATATAGCGTTTGTTAAGTGACATATTTCTTTATCTTAACTTCTTTCAGATGAGTTTCAAAGAAGCTTTGTTGGAAATAGATAGCAAAGATATGTTTCCCTCACGCAGATTTCAAATTAAACATGAGCTTGAAAACACTCTTGGCAGCTCCCCAATGAAAGATTATGTAAGTTCCTCTTGTTAGTTCATTTCCCTTTACTGTACGGTGGATGTTTTTTTTTTTCAATTTAGCAGTTCATCTAGTGTAGATACTTAATTTGTTTGTTTCTTTTTCCAGTATGATGCTCGGGTGGCTGGCATTGATAAAATGGTAAGCGCTCTGCATAGGATCCTTGCCCTAGTGGAACACATTCTTTACACTGATGGAACGTTCATCTGTCTGTGCAGGCTTCAGACGATAAAGCTCGTCAGTTGATCAGAGAGGTTGTCAGAGCATCGGTTAGTTGATTGATTTCCGTATAGCAATCAAATGCAGTCTGGAAATTGGCTTTAGTAGTTTGCTAAGGTGGAGCTTGAATTTTATCTTCATCTTCAGGTTTCAAAACCAAAGTACTATTTGGATTATACTAGGAAGAAGTTGGATATTGCAAATGATATTGAATTGATTCCCAAAGGTATGTAAGTCTACAGCAGGCACACACAGTTTAGGTCTAAATAATTATGATAAGTGGTTTAATATGCAGTTTCTGAATTACCATTGTTATTTGCGTAGGAAGGGGACGAGTGGTTGCTGCACAGAGGGGCGATGCATCAGCCAAGGGAGTAGGCGAGTAGCACTTCAATCCTCAGTTATGGGAATGTTTTCAGGACAATCACTAGAAACCTTGGCAGCAGCAATGCTGCGCCCTACCGTGAGGCTGTCACACTCCCACTTCAATGACCTGTTTTGTATTTATGAAATTGGTGTAATAATAAAATTAGAGAACAATTATTTTATTCTTCAATGCCCACAGATATGGATATCATGCATTTAAGTACTGAAAATAGATGCATATATGCAGTCCAGTGAAATTTTGTTCTTTGTTGTATTCTAGTAGGCAACAATATGGAGGCATAACAACGGCAGAGTTTGGTTAATGGAGGCTATTTTGTTATTGCCATGGGCCATTGAATTGCTTGGTGGTGACGATTGTAAATGCTTTGATCGTAAATGGCTTTGGTATGCTATTACGAAGGCATAGCAACAGCAGTATTTTGCAATAGGACCTGATGAGGATTAATTAGAAGGCACATGCCTACGAAGTGCGAGGTGACCAGCAGCATATGTGAAATAGCGAACGCAATGCATTTATAGCAGAATGGTAGAGCTTAGCAGAAGCAGGGGAGCACTACAAGCTACGAAGCCGGCATATGCATCGTACTGTACGCGTTTGTGGAATTGTGGTAGACATGCAATGGAATGCTGCAGAACAGATAATCACAATGTGGCCTGTTGAAAAATCAGGTGGTCAGAAACAGGCTTTGGAAGATAAACCGCGCACCATCATCTCCGTCTCCGTCTCCGTCTCGCATCCGCTCTCCGTCCCTCACCACCATCGCCTGAAATAGGAATCCCCGCCACCCCCAACCCCACGCAACGGCGACGCGACCCCCTCCACCTTCAATTTCGACGCACTCCAACTCCGATCCACCCATCTCCGCCGAATCGCCGAGTCCGAGGCCCGAAACCCTAACCTCGACGAGCGAGTCGTGTTCGGTTGGGGTTTCGATTCTTTTGCTGCTTCGGTTGATTTCAACCCGCCCTACGGCGCGAGGATGAAGAGGCGGTGGCGCTCCAAGAGCCGCAAATCTGGTGGTCCCTCCTCTCCTCCTCGGTCGGGAGGACCCACCTCTCCTAATCGATCAGGTGAATCCGCATCCGCCTCCTCTCCTGATCGATCTGGAGAAACCGCCGCCTCTTCTGACCCTTCTGGAGGAAGGGCCTCTTCTGCATCAACTGATCCTGACCGAGAGGGTGGAAATGAGAGGATGGAGCATCGGAGGAGCGGAGGCTGGGACTCGCCGTCGCCTGGTGAAGAAGCCGCTGTTAGGCCGAAGCGGAGGCGCAGGAAAGAAAAGCGACGCGTCTCTGATCCCGTGGTGCCGATCCCCAGTGGAGCCTTAGCCGGAGCAACGGCGGCCTTTGTCTCTGATCCCGTGGTACCGGTCAGCTTGATATCAGGTGAACCTTCCTCTCCTGGTGGATCAGCTTTGCCAACTAGCGACCGCAGTGCTGACTTGCAAGTAACAGAACCGGGCAGAGATTCCAGTTTCGTGTCTGGTGAACCTGCCTCTTCTGGTGGATCAGCTTTGCTGACTAGCAATGCCTGCTTGCAAGTAACATCACCGCCCAGTGGTGTCATCTTTATATCTGGTGAACCTCCCTCTCATGGCATGTATGTGCCGGTGAGCGAACTAAACGCGGTACTCATGAGAAAAAGGATGGAACGCCAGAAAGCAATCAAGGAACGCGCGAGAGCAATAGAAAGGAAGCGCGCAATAGAAAGGAAGGAACACGAGAAATCAAAAGAAAGGGTAAGGAAGAAAGAAAAACAAAGTCTTTCTGGTCTGCACATGCAGCATGATACCTTGGTCATAGAAGAGTTGTCCACGGCTTCAGAGCAGCAGCATCATAAGGCCTCTAGCTTATCACCCAACCCCTCGCCGACTAACGACCCTTTTGCCGACTTGCAAGATGCAGAGGCATCTGCCATCCCTCCATCTGGGAAGATAAAGGGCAATCGTGTTGGAGGCAATATTGCACAGGATGAAGACGAAGGTAGACATTCGGGCAAAAAAACTACTCATGCAGTTGAAGATGAAAAGCATACTGACAAGATTGATGTCCATGCCATTGAAGAGCACAAACAAGAACACGGGAGTGCAAGTGGTGTGCAGGCCCTCCTTGATATGGATGATGAAACCATTGCAGAAAAGACTTTGTATTTCAGTAAACGCCTAAACTTTGACTCTCCTGAGCGTTGTGATTATCATGAATACGAACCAGAAGAGATCACTGAGTTGTATGAGGAGCTAGCCTTGTACCGCATCAGAGCTTATGAGGTATCTTTAAACATCACATGAATAGAAGACTAAGCAATTTCCTTTTTGTGCCTATGTAAATGATGCTGTCTGGTACTCTGCTATGCTCTGCGTGTTTAATTACTTCATTATTGTCTTTTGCAGTTAACAGTGGATAGTAAGTCGGTTGCACTGGATGACGCGGATCTGAAACTAAAGTACCCTAGATCCGTACTTTGTGCTAATGGTTTTTTCAGGTGCTATGAGGAATATCTTGAATGGAGCTTCGATCCTGAGCTCTGCAAGAACAGTTTCTTTGATAACTACCAGCGGCTAGTGCTTCAGGATTCTGTAAGCATGAACACTTCGCCTCCCATGTAGCTTAATTCTCATTTTTTGTTATCACTTAGTACATGTTGCTATACCCACATCCAGGTTAAATGGTACTTTGATTTTGAAGCTTTTTACAATCCTTAATAATTCAAGAAAATATTGGAAGTGCGTGTTTGGCTTGATTATCTGTTACAACCTTGTACAATACGTTACGAACATTAGTTTTGTTGAAGCTAGTGCTATATTTTTTTTTTGTCATTCTGGGCATCAACAAGGTCTGCAACATGTGTGATTAACATTTTTGTTTTGTTGTAATTTATGTTCTCAAGTATATTAAAAAAACTAATGACAAATTCTGAACCAGAACTTACTGGGCCAGTTAAACATCAGTAGTTTGTTGAGTTTGTTGTGAGGATTAGGATTCTAAGTGGTAGTATCTCAAAACAAATGAGCCACTTGCCAACAATCATAATCAATTTGGCAGTCTTTGCTATTATTGAAGGTAGAAAAAAAAACTACTGTATTTTTGCAATATTCTATGGGGATGGCCATGATACATAAAACTTTTAGTTAAGAAAGCCATTAGCAGCTCCTCATATTTCACTCCATACCACTAACATTGTGGATGAGTAGTCGATAGTGGAAAAGGCGTACTTGCAATTCTTATCTTACATTACACTTTTCGGTTGTGTCTAATAGATCAGGTGAGGGAGCTGAGTTAGCTTGGTGTTACTATGACTGTTATCCTTTTATGATTATAACAAACAATGCACTGTCCATGGTACATCAAATAACATCCATACAATAGGATTTTCATATGAATGCATTGTTTTGTCATAGTATCAACAAATTCTAGCTTGCTATTCAAATCATATCAAACATCTGTTGGAAATCCATATTTGCAAGTTGGCACTCTGAGACAGTCAGCTAGCATGCATGTTTTCGCATTTCAAATACTTTAGTACATAGTAGCTGTCACTTGTGCTTCTAATATATAACAAATTCTTTGTGCAGGGATATCTAGATCTGGAATTCTACCGCTCATTTCTTAATACCTATGAACAAGACCTAGCATATGTACAGTACTTTGAAGAGGTAGCAAACAAGACCAAGGTATTGTTGATTCGATCGAAGTGTAAACTACTGGTCACATATTAACTTCGGTCTAATAACCTTCTTTTCATATGACAGTGGATTGAAGATTATCTAGGAGACAGAACACTTCAGGTAAGCATCACTAAAAAGCCTTTTGTGCCTAATAAACTATTGTGCAATGCAAATTGATGTTATAGTGGCACATCATGCATGGCAACTTTTTTGTTCAGGAGAGAATTGAGGGTCTGGCTTTTATGCAAGCACTGGAGATTGCAGCAGGCTTTCCCAATGTTCCCCAATTTTTAGTTTCATACGGTTTCAACGTAATGCCACACTCACATGTTGATTTGTTGTTGATTATAAGAGTTGACGAAATATTGGAATTTGACACTCTATTCTGTAATGCAGGAGTATAAGAATAGCGTTTGGAAGGATCATTCTTACAAGGGATTAGATGATCTCTACTTTGAGATTTGGAAGCGGGTTGCTAAAGGAAAAGTTAGTACCTCAGTATGCACAACTAAGCAAACCTATGCTGCTCTCCTTTTTCTCTCCTGTTTTAACTTACTTTATATTATTATATAATATGCCGCTCTCCTTTTTCTCTCCTGTTTTAACTTGCTTTATATTATTATATACATACTTGCTATATGCTTGCATGTTGAGAGACTTTTTTCTTTTGCTCAACTTCTTTCAGATGAGTTTCAAAGAAGCTTTGTTGGAAATACGTAGCAAAGACATGTTTCCCTTGCGAAGTTCTGAAATTAAACATGAGCTTGAAAACACTCCACACAGAATATTCCCACTAGAAGATTTTGTAAGTTCCTCTTGTTAGTTCATTTCCCGAACTCTTTGATGGATATTTTTTCTCCCATTTAGCAGTTCATATAGATACTTACTTTGTTTATTCCCGTTTTCCAGTATGGTTCCCATGTGGCTGGCATTGACAAAATGGTAAGTTGGTCTGCATGGGATCCTTTGCCCTACTGTAAATACATTCTTTACCCTGATGGCACATCTGTATGTGCAGGCTTCAGACGATAAAGCTCGCCAGTTGATCAGAGAGGCCGTTGTAGAAAAGGTTAGTTGATTGATTGCCATAGCAAGGTTTATTTTGCTGATTGTAAGTATAGAGTTTTAACTAATTGATTATGGCTTTTAATGCTGTCTGGAAATTGGCTTTATTTTGCTAAAGCGGAGGCTGAATTTTATCTTCAGGTTAAACCAAAGTACTATTTGGATTATGCCAGGAAAAAGTTGGATATTGCAAAAGATATTTATTTGATTCCTGATGGTACGTAGACTTTCAACAGTTTCTGGATAAATATGAGAATAAATATGCAGTTTCTGGATTACTATTCTTATATTTACTTATTATAGGAAAGAGATGACGGGTTACTCCAGAAGGAGACAATGGCGAAGCAAAGGCGAAAATGGATGGCCAAGTAAAATGCGGCTGTCACTGTCAGAAAGAAACGTGGCTTTATTTACTAGTCTTAATAAATAGATTGAGGTGGTTCTTATGTAGTACAATAGTTAATATTCTGCTGAGATGTCTACTATCCGGCGTATCCTTTGCAGCCAATGTGTCTACACTGAGATTGATGCATCAGCCAAGGGACGTAGTACGTCAATCCTCAGAGTTGTGGGACATGTTTTCAGATCAACTATAGCTAATTCTTTGGAGATTTTCCACTCTTTAAGATCTCTTTTAACCGACTCGTCCCAAGTCAGTCTAGGTCGGCATCTACCTCTCTTTACATTATCTACCCTTTTTAGAACCCCACTACGCACTGGCGCCTCAGGAGGCCTCCGTTGGACATGTCCAAACAATCTCAACCGATGTTGCATCAGTTTCTTCTCGATTGGTGCCACGCTGACTCTATCCTGAATATCTTTGTTCCTAACTCTATCCCTTCTTGTGTGCCCACAAGACCAACGTAGCATACGCATCTCTGCTACACTCAATCGTTGAACATGTCGCCTTTTTGTAAGCCAACATTCAGCACCGTATGGCATCGCCGGACGAATCGTCGTCCTATAGAACTTACCTTTTAGCTTTTATGGCACCCTTTTGTCACAGAGGACGTCAGAAGCTTGACGCCATTTCAGCCACCCGACTAAAATTCTATGCCTAACATATTCATCAATGTCTCCATCCTTTGGTAGTATCGATCCTAAATATCGAAATGTATCCTTCTTGGCCACCACTTCCCATCAAAGGCTAACATCTCCATCCTCATGCCTAATCGCGCTGAAATCGCACATCATGTACTCGGTCTTCGTCCTGCTAAGTTTGAAACCTTTCGACTCTAACGTGTGCCTCCATAGCTCTAACTTGCTATTAACCCCTACCTTACTCTCGTCAACTAGCACCACATCATCCGCAAAAGAGCATACACGAAGGGATATCACCTTGTATGTCCCTTGTGACCTCATCCATCACCAAAGCGAATAAATAAGGGTTCAATGCTAACCCCTGGTGTAGTCCTATTTTAATTGGAAAGTCACTGGTGTTGTCATCACATGTCCGGACAAATGTCCTCGCATCCTTGTACATATCCTTGATGAGGGTAATGTACTTAGTTGGCACTTTGTACTTTTCCAAGGCCCATCACATGACATTTCTTGTTATTTTGTCATACGCCTTCTCGAGGTCAATGAATACCATGTGCAAGTCCTTCATCTGCTCCCTATATCTCTCCATCAACTGTCGTATTAGGAAAATTGCCTCCATGATCGACCTTCCAGGCATGAACCCAAACTGGTTTTGGGTCACACTTGTCACACTTCCTAGGCAATGCTCTATAACTCTGTTGGTGGTTACAATTGCCCAAACAGTACGTTCGGGGCTCTGAGGCAAGATCGATGCCTTAGAGAGCTTCTAGGGGACTGAGTTACTAGATGATCTTACAAGAGTTGTTCTGCCCCCGCCTCCAAGGCCTTGGGGCTGTATTTATAGCGGTCTAGGACCTAACTCTAGACGTAATATGACCAGGGTACCCCCGGTACGGTGTCGGGAGTCCCCCTGGGCCCCGCCAGTACGGGAGGGGCCGTTGGGTAATGATCTCCATCCGTGCCTCTTGAGCGGGGATGGGGGCCCTTGCTGTCCTTCCGCCGTGAGGTCACCCCCTGACATATGGTGTCGGGTGACGTCTGCTGCTTTCTCCCCGAGCTCTTCCGTGAGAGCTACCCCAGTCCGGGAGAGCGCCGGACGACCGGGGCTCTTCCGACCTGTCCCGCGCCATCCGTCTGAGCCTCCTCTTCGTCCTCCCTCCCGCGAGGGTCTTCAGTGCTGTCGGCGGGAACCGATCCTCCGGGGAGGTCCCTCCCCCATCGGGACTTCCCCGGCCCTCATCGAGACTTCTCCGGAGGACGGTCCTCCCCCGCCGGCTCTTCCGGCGGCGTTTAGCTCCCGGGGGGCCCTGCCTCCCACGGGGCTCCGTCGGGGGCCCGACCAGGCCCGTGGGCCCGGGCCCTCCCCCCGCTGTTCACCCACCTGGCGGGCGGGCCCCGCGTGCTTTTCCCCAACAGTAGCCCTTTCTCGAG
Source organism: Urochloa ruziziensis (assembly GCA_015476505.1). Lineage (NCBI taxonomy): Eukaryota > Viridiplantae > Streptophyta > Magnoliopsida > Poales > Poaceae > Urochloa > Urochloa ruziziensis. The sequence goes on from WEIB01000266.1 coordinate 76,788, forward strand.
GGGGGGGTGCGCCCCTTTCCGGAGGTGCGGCCCCCGGAGAACAGTAAGGATGGAGTAGCGGCCTCCGGGGGTGGGGGCCGGCGCGGAGATCCTTCAGTCGGGGAACAAGCGAAGGACGTAGGGACCCCGATGGTTCCGCCAGGTTGGTGAGGGGAAAGGACGGGTTCCCGAGACGCTTCACCCCCCCCCCCCCACTTCAACGCTCTCTTCCTGTCCCGGCCTCGGGACGCGCGCCCGGTCGCGTGGCAAACGCGTCGCGTTGCTTGGGGGAGAAGGAAAAAGAGGAGAACGGCTCGGGGCCCTGAAAAGAGCGGGACCGGGCCCACTCTCCCTTCATCTTCGCGCGTCGGTTGGGTTGCCGCGGGCGTGGGGTCGCGCCACGTGGCCCACTCCCACGAGGCCTCCTGCGGGCCCGCCAACGGTCGCGGCGCGAGAAAAGAGGGCGGCGTGGGGTGCCCTCGCGCTCCCCCCTCTCCCCTCCTCTAGCCCTATATAAGGGCAGGCCTGGGGGCCGGGGGAAGACCTCGCCTCTCTTTAGGGTTTGAACTCGCCGCCGCTCCTCGCTCTGTTGCCTCCATCCCAGCTCCCTTCCAGGGTTCGAGCCTCCCGTCGCCTTCCTCGCCGCCGCGAGCCTTCCGCCCCTCGCCCCTTTCGTACGCTCTGATGGCTCCCAAGCGAGGCATCCCGTCCGTTCCGGAGCCCTCCGATGCCAAGCGGGCCCGTTTGGAGGTCCCGCGGACCCGACGGCTCCCGAGGAGCACCGTCGACGGCGAGTACCTGGACGTCCTCCACGAGCGGGGGTTGGTCTCCGACCAGGCTCTCGTTCATCCCCCCGGGCCGAGACGCTTCCCACGCCGGGGCAGGGGGAGGTGGTGGTCTTCGTGGAGCAGCTGGAGTGCGGCTTGCGGTTCCCGTGCTCCGACTTCCTGGTGTCCACTCTGAGGCACTTCCGCCTTGAAGTCCAGTACGTCTCCCCCAACTCCTTCGTGCGCCTTAGCATGTTCGAGTGGGCATACCGGGCGGAAGGGGCGACCCCCTCCTCCCGGGCGTTCGCCCACCTCCATCAGGCGGCCATCCGGAAGAAATATTGGCTCTTCGACGGGGAGAGGAGGGAGGTATGCTTCAGACAAGTCTTCTTCAACCCCCGGGAGGGGGCCGTGCTCCCAGCGAAGGCATACAAGGAGAAGAGGGAGGCCCGGTGGCTGGAGCGCTGGTTTTACCAGAGAGTTCCGGCCAACTGCCCCCTCCGCTCTCAGTGTAAGGAGCCGGAGTTCATCGCCCTCCCTTCCACCCCGATGGACGACACTCTCCGGAGCCGCATCAACCTGATGGCGTCGATCTCCCGGCGCTTCATCATGCGGGATCTCACGGAGGAGTTCCTGGCGGCCGGGATTTGGCCCTTGGCCGAAGGCTGGGGTTTCCCAGTGGAGAAGCGGGACCCCAAGGATTCGGTTGTCCGGAGGTCGAGCTCCGGCGAGACCTCCTTCCGGTCCTCCTTCAAGTGGACACTCCCGGGAGAGTTGGGGCGCCGCGAAGATCGGGATCTACTATGCCTTTCTGCTGACCCTTCTTTCTGGTTTCCGGCAGACCTTTCCCTGGCGGAGGTCGAGGCGAAGGCCACGGTGCTGTTGGGGCCGTACCAGCTCACGGAGTACCGGTCCCGGACGGCGATAGTACTGGGCCCCCGGACCAACCGCATCTTCGCCCACCGGGGTGTGTCGGTGCCAGAGCGCCCCGCTCCCGCCGAAAAACCCCCGAAAGGGCAGCGCCGGGGGAGGGGCGCCGCGGCCGCCACCAGGGGCGTGCCGGGGCGATCGGCCCAGGTGGAGGAGTCTGAGGAGGATCAGGACTCCGATGTCGGAGACGCGGCGCTTCCTCCTTCTCCCCCTCCCCGTCTTGTCCGGCCTCGTGCCCTTCTCTTGCTGGTCCTCGCGTGAGACACTTTCTTTCGATCCTGCAGGTTCTGGGCGGGACGCGCGTCCTTCGCGGTCTCCTTCTCCGGTGGCGGCGACGGTCGACCTCGGGGGCCAGGATCTAGGGGCTGGCTCCCCGCCCCACGCGCTGGGGAGAGACAAGGGCCTGTTTTCCCGCCCCTCCCTTGGTCAGGCGCCCATGAGCCCCGACGACCTTTTGGGCCTTCCGCCCCCCCCCCCCCCCCGGGAGCTGCTGGCCAACATGAGCTCCCGCCTTCTCCTTCCCGCCGTCGAGGGTGTCCTCCGGCAGCTTCCGACCGACGACGTGCGAGAGGGCCTTGCCGCTCTGGGCGTGCAGGTGAATCCCTTCCGACCTCAATCAGTTGGTCTTTCCTTTGGGTCCATCCGGCCTTCTCATCCCTGGTCTTGTCTTGTCTCTTTTTCAGGTTGCCCTTCTGGCGCAGGCCCTCCCAAGAGGAGGCTCGCCTTCCGGAGGCCCTGCGCTCGGGTCTCGGGTGGAGGAGCTGGAAGCTGCCCTCGCCGAGGCCGGCAGGGCCGAAGAGGCTGCGGAACTATCCGCGGCTTCTTCGGAGGCCCGTCGGGCGGAGGCTGCTAAGGAGGTGCAGGAGCTGAGGCAGGCGGGCGCCGACCTCCAGGCCCGTGTCACGGAGTTGGAGGAACAGGCCCGGGCTCAGGCCGAGGCGGGGTGGCAGGCGGTGCAGCTGCTGTCGGGAGCGCTGACCGGCATGGGTGTGGCCGTCGCTCCTCCGACTCATTCCCAGGTGGATGCGCGTGGGAGCCTTGACTGGCTTCTGCGTGGGATCCAGTGCGTCGAGCCGGCGGCGACGGGCTTGGCCCAGCTCAGCGCCCAGACCTCCTGGCGGAGCACCCTGCTGGCCGTGTCCTACCTCGAAGCTGGCCCGGAGGAGGTTAGGGCCAAGATGCACGACCTCCGGGAGAAGATCCCGGGGCTTCCCTCCGACCCTGCCGTCTTCCTCGACCAGGCTAGGAGCGTGAAGGCCGCTTCGCAGGTCATGGGGGACTTCTGGCTGTCCCGGGGCGACGCCATGGCCCGGGAGATAGCCGCGTCGAGACGGAAGCCGTGGCCATGGTGGCCAAAGGGCTTAGCCCTGAGGCCCTGGCTGCCCCGACGGGAGACGGCGGGCGGGACGAGGCTACCACCGGCGCTGAGGATGGGGCGCGCTCGCCGGCTCAGGTGTGATGTCTCCGCGTCGGCTCTTCCTCCCCACCTTCGGGGGCGCCGTTGGCTTTGTAGCTTTTGGTCCTTAGCTTTTGTAGTTTTTCTTTTGATGTCTTTTCGAGCACGGGTGGGCCGGCTCCTTGATTCCCTTGTAAAATTTTGTTCCCCTCCCGCCTGCTGGGGCCTTCGGGAGGGGCCTTCATGAATATAATTCTGAAGTTCCTCCTTTCTGTGTCAGCCGTTGAGGCCTTTCCGGAAGGCTGCCGCGATGCGAGGCCTTCCTCCCCGCCGCTTTCCGCGGGCCAAGACTTCGGGTGTGGCCCGCCCGAGGCGGGGCGGGTTGTCACTAGATGTTTTTCCCTAGTCGCCTTGTCCGAAGGGGTGATGATTCAGGGAACCTTCCTCCGGGAGTGGTCGGAGTGGTTGGAGTCTCACTCGCCTTCCCTCGGCCCGCAGCGCCACCCTGAAGCCGAATTTCTGACTTTGTTCGGGAGTGTAGGCGGTTGTCCGACATGTTGCGCCCTCCTAACGTGCTCCGCCTCCCGGAGCCCTTGGAGGGGGTTCTCTCGGTCGTGCCTCTGGCGAACCTTCCGGGACTTCCGCCCGGGGCTCCTCCCCTGCGCCAGACGGATCGCCGGCCGACCCCGGGGGCGACCCGGTTGTTGGGCCTAAGAGGGGTCGTTCCGCCCCTCCGGAGGGCTCTCCTTCTCCTTCGCCCTCCGCCTCAGAGGTGTGAACTCGCATTCCTCCCCTTGATGAGTTTCTGTTCCGTCAGTGAAAATAGAGCGGGGAGTTTTGTTCCGGGATGGACATGTCGATTTCTTTGTAGCGCGGGGGCGGTGACGGTTTCGTCCCGTCCCCTCGTCCTCCCCTCCTGGCCCTTCCGGTACAAAACTTTTGCACTTACTGTGTGACGTCTGTTGCAGGTCCTGCGGCGATCCCGGGGGAAAGACAAAGCTCTATCGGAGGAGTCCGACTCCTCCGGGTCGTCCTTCCATTGGATGCCATTTGGCGACGATGCTGCGGAGACCCCCCGGCCGGAGGATCCTCGCGTTGCCGAGGATGCGGCGTATGCCCGGCAGCTGGCGCAGGAGGAGGCCGCCCGTGTGGCTGACGGGGCTGCTGACGCTGACCCGGTCCGTATTCAGCAGGCTGTCCTGGAGGTGCTCCGCGTGAAACTTGGCTCCCCTGTTCGTGTTGGCTCCCGGGCTGGCTCGTCCCAGCGTCCTCCCGGTGCTGCTACAACTTCCCGCGCGCCTCGCGGTCCTCGGGGCTCTGGTGGTCGTCGTCGTCCGCGGCGGTTCCTGGACTACCTCGATCGTGACGACCTGTATCCCTCACCGTAGGCGTGGCGTCGTGGTGTTATTTGTTGATCTTGTAACCTGTTCCGAGAAGGGGACTTCATTTTAATAAAGTTTCGTTGGTTTGGTCGATCGGGTCTTTTCTCTCCGCGGGTCTCGTCTGAGGTGCCGTTCCGCTTCACGAGGCTAGCCCTGGCCAGTGTTGGTGCGTTCCCGGTGCGCTCCGTGGTGTCCCGGAGCATCGCCTCGCTCGACAGGATTAGCCCTAGCCCATTGCCGGTTGCGGTCGGTATTTTCCCGGAGCGGCGCACCGCTTTATGGGGCTGGCCCTCGGCCCGCTCAGGGGGGGGGGGGCGTTTTACGCTGGGCGCCGGGCGGGGCTGCCCTTTGGTTTTCTTCAGGGTTTTCCCGGAGCATCATTCCGCTCCACGGGGTTAGCCCTGGCCTATGGCGGGGGGGCGTTTGCGCTAGGCGCCGGGCGGGGCAGCCCTTTGGCTTGCTCCGGGGCTCCCCGGAGCATTCCTCCGCTCCACGGGGTTAGCCCTAGCCCATGGCTGGACGTCGGGCGGGGCTGCCCTTTGGTTTTCTTCGGGGTTTTCCCGGAGCATCATTCCGCTCCATAGGGTTAGCCCTGGCCTATGGCAGGAGGCGTTTGCGCTGGGCGCCGGGCGGGGCAGCCCTTTGGCTTGCTCTGAGGCTCCCCCGGAGCATTCCTCCGCTCCACAGGGTTAGCCCTAGCCCATGGCGGGCGCGTTTAGGCCGAGCGTTGTGCGGGGCAGCCCTTTGGCTTTCTCCGGGGTTCCCCCGGAGCATTGCTCCGCTCCACGGGGTTAGCCCTAGCCTATGACGGGTGCGTTTACGCTGGGCGCCGGGCGGGGTAGCCCTTTGGCTTCCTCCGAGGTTTTCCCGGAGCGTTGCTCTGCTCCACGGGTCTAGCCCTTGGTCCTCTCCGGGGTTCCCCCGGAGTATCGTTCCTTCGCGTGTTGTGGTGCGCGGCTTGGGAAAACTCAATCGAGGGTGCACTGCTACACCTCGTTTTTTTTGGGGAGGGGGGGGGGGGAATTTCGCGCGTCACGTACTAGCTTGTTCTCCCGAAGGCCCGCTTTTCGGGGGCAAAACACGAGATGTTACATCCGGGTGCACGAAGCCCACGGCAGTCTTGCCGAGCGGTGGCCGCCCTGCTGCTCGTTAGTGCATACATGATACGGGGGGAAATAACAGGAATAAGACGGAAAAAACGGAAAGCAAGAAGAAAAAACGGGGCTCTCCCGGCCAGTCCCGTCCCACAAATTTTATGGGCCCTTGGGCTAGTAAGACACCAAGGGCCTGACAATCTAATATTTTAATAAAACAATTACAGTATATAATAGTATTAATAAGAGATAACTTGTAGCATACATAGTATATATTTAATTCTTCTCAGAAAAGTAACAGTACATCAAAGATAAAAAAAGGGCAAAATAACTATGATGGTTATCTCAAATAAATGTATAGTGCTTTAGTGCTTTTTAAAAAGGTGTTTTTGGGCATTTCTTGATGCAAAATCTTCAAAAACACTTTCAAGATCAATTGTATCTAAAATATACATACATGGTAGGTCGTGCAAGGTATACAGTATTATACATACTTGGTAGATTCATGGGCCCTCAGCCTGATGGGCCCCTGGCCATCGCACAGGCTGACCCCCCCCCCCCCCCCCTAAGACGGGCCTCGTCGAGAGTCCGCAGCCGCAGTTCGCCGCCCCAGCGCCAGCCCTATGACGCACTGCGTCTCGTCGGAGGCTTGCGGCGAGGTGGGGATGGTGGGACTGGCCTGCGGTGGCTCGACGGAGGGCTGGTGCAGCTGGCGGAGCTGGGCCGCAGCGGCGGCGACGGCTAGGCACGGAGGGCCGGGGCGGCCGTCGGCGGTGCCAGGTGGAAGCGGCAGGGCGGGACGGAGGGTCGTTGACGGCGCAGATGGAGGGCCTCGCAGCAGGCCAGGCTTACCCGCAGCGGTGCCATGGCGTGGGGGAGGGGTGGAGGCTGCTGGGACCGGCGGCGGCGACGAAAGCGGCGGAGAGGGTAGGGGAGATAGGCTGATTTTTTGCCTCAAGGAAGGAGCGGGCGAGTTCGGGAGACTTCCAGTCGCACGCCATGTTTTTTTTTTTACCGAGACTGACGAAGCAAACCTAAAAGCAGCTGACCGGTGGTCCAAACGACAATTCACGTCACCCGCTGACAGAAGTTGCTCGCTCTGCAGAGCCCGCCGGCGTGTGCTCAGCGCCTGCATCTTCCTGCAGGAAACGCAAGCAGGCTTGCGGGCGCCTGCAGGAGCCTGCGAGCGTGAGCGCTAGCCTGAACAGCTCCTGCTGCGCTCTTTGCTGCTTTCCCGTGCAGATACAAGTACATAGCACGTGCTGCAGGCACTGCAGAGTCTGCGTGAGCTCGCAAGACGCAACGCCTTCCATGAATACAAGCCGAGCCATGCAACAACTTGACAGTAGCGTTAAAACAAAAAGGCCTTAAAACAACTCACATAGTGCCTTTCAGATAGCATTGTTCACATACAGATTTGACTGAAATTAGAATCCCAGTTGAAATTCAATCTTGACAGTAGCTTACTGAGAGCAATTTAGGCTGCCGGATTCATCATATTCTGCAGCAACTGCAGGCATACAATAATTAGAGCATCAGTGGTCAGAAGAACTAGATCTATTCTTGATCCTACTTGCTACTTAAATTGCTAATCAATTCAACTTTTCAAGCCCCGTTGCTGCTAGGCAGAACTTTGAATGGAACCCTTTAGCTAATAATGAACAAAAGCTTCCATGATGCAAATTCCGTGAGGCTGAAAGCACAACGCTTTTCTCAACCATCTGTCATGTACCTCCAAATGCTCATCAAGCTGAAATTCACAAAGAGAAGCATGCATAAGAATGGTAAAGATAAATCTGAATAAATAAGGGTAATTCAGAAGCAATCAAATGTACCTTGCAAGCTATTCATCAAGGGCTAAGGATTCAGTGATGCACATATATAAACAGAACATGTATACCTACAAGGGCAACAGAGCCATCTGAAATAAGCTACAAGGACAGCAGAGCCGAATAGCTACAATTTACTCAAACAACAGAGCTATATGATCTAAGCACAAGGGCACTTAAACAGCCGGGTTTTGTCAGAAGCAACTAAGGATACAGCGACAAACGCATATAAGCAGATCATACAACAGCCTAGAAATCTATTGGAAATACTCTGTCCATGATAGATTGAGTGTGAATTCTGAAAAATTGACCGAATGTCATACCAGATAAAAAGGACAACCTCTGCATAGCACAAGAAATGCAATCTACATGTTCAGTTTAAGAAGCAGTGGTGTATCTATATTACATATTGTATGGTGCACTTTAATCTGGCAGTGCATATATACCTGTTCAGTTTAAGAAGCATTGGTGTACTTTCTATACGGGTATAATTAACACTCCATATTGCTCAATGCATCCAAGATCTGGCAGTGCATGCAGATTTAAGGCCACATGTACTTTAACTGATCTGCAATGTATCGACTGCAAGACATTTTCTAGTAGCGGAACTCACGAACTAATGAAGATAGCCAAACATCGAAGTCTCCAAGTCTCAGGGGAAACCATTGAAGCTTCCATTCTACTGGAATCATTCTCGTGTGGGAAAAGCAAAGGGAAGACTAAATTCTGATCAAACTACACCACGCGACAACTCCTAAACTAATTGGATGAGCTGAGAGAGGGGATTAGCTTAGCCAGGATCCGATTCGAAACCCTCAAGCTGGGGCCTGAGAGCGAGAGAGCACGCGAGCTCACCTGCGGGGGGACATGAGGCGGGGCTGGCGGCGAGCGGAGCACTAGCAGAGGAAAGAGGCGAGGCAACAGGAGACCTTCGCCGGAGGGCCGCCGAGCAACGACGGCGGTGGCTAGGTGACGGCGGCGGCGCTCCTGCAGCAGCGCCTGCGGATGGATAGATGAAGTTGCTTGTGGGCCTTGCGGGCGTGGCAGGATAAATGCAGGAGATTGCAGGCTCGCCGGCAAAGCCCACCAGCGTCGCAGGCTTAACCTGCTAAGCCCACGAAAACTCTACAGGTACCTGCAGTCTACCCACTAAGCCATTTTTCGCAGGCGGGCCTAGCAGGCTGGCAGGCCGGCCCGCGCCCACTTGCATCCTAAGCCAAACAGATGCACCAGATGCATGTTGACACGCAAAAAGGAGAGCCGTAACTTGCAAATCGCACGGTTAAAAAATCTTCCGCTGACGTGGCACCGGCAACTTTCATAAGGGTAGATACGCCTGCATTAATTAGCTTTGTATTTTAAAAAAATCTGATGCAAATGGTGTTTCCAGCATGAGACCTGGAACTAAAAAATCTAGATTTCTTCAATACACAAATGATGAAACTCAAAAGCTTTCCAAGCATCTCATCTGGAAAGAACGAACGACTTTACAGCATCCATTCTCACGCTAACTTAAATAACAGAACTTGAATAAAAAAACATAAATAACAGAACGAATACTATCAAACTAATGAAATTTGTATGCTAGGCGCAGGAACATAAAATTACTGTCAACTCCCGTGAGCACATCACAACACCAAGCAGAAGGACATCACACCAACCTTTCCAGGAAGGACATCACAACACCAAGCAGAACATAACGGGTAAGTGGTCAAGAGATTACTCGACCAACACCAAGCAGAACATAACGGGTAAGTGATCAAGAGATTACACGACGAGTTAAATAATAAAACAAAGGTTCTCTTAGAACTGAATACGATTCATCTTAACCAGAATAGGCTACGGATTTGGGGCGGGTAGTATATCCGCTCTGAGCTGCTGCTGCTGGCTGATCATAAGTTAGGAGGGTTTGCAGGTGGGTGGATGTATCCTCTGGCCATGTGCAGGCTGGCCAGCTGCTGAAGAAGCATTACCAGAGTTTGCAGGTGGTTGGATGTATCCTCCCTGGCCATGTGCAGGCTGGCCATCTGCTGAAGAAGCATTACCAGGGTTTGCAGGTGGTTGGATGTATCCTCCCTGGCCGAAGCATTACCAGCCTGACCAGCTGCCGGGGCTGTACGATATCCATGGTGCTGGCCATGTGTTGAAGGATAGTTGGCGTTGGCTTGCCCTGATCGATCACCATATGCAGGTTGGTTTTGATGGTACAGCACTGGAGATTCATCAAAGTGACCATATTGAGCATAATTCCAAGGACCTGGTGCCGGATATAAGCCTTGCTGGTGACCCATTGGTGGCTGAACATAGTCATAGGACGGATATGGAGCAAAGTTAGGAACACCATACCCATAGCCATAGTTCCGTTGAGGCCAATTATGCAGATATGGTTGTCCATAGCCAGGAGCCTCAAATTGGTCATAACTGTTGTAGTTCCCTGGTGCAGGAGGCCAATTATGCAGATATGGTTGTCCATAGCCAGGAGCTTCAAATTGGTCATAACTGTTGTAGTTCCCTGGTGCAGGAGGGTAGCTTGGTGGCTGGCTATTGAATGGCTGAGATGTCTGCTTGAAGGAGTCAGAACCACTATTGGGATAGTCAGAATGTGGTACAGCACCCTGGCTTTGGTTCCAGCCGCTGCCTCTTGGTGGATGTGGACCCTGCTGTTGGTCACGACCGTACTGAGGTGGAGGCATACCTCTGGATGGGTATCCATAGCCACGCTGACTTTGAGAAGTTAGCCCTGACAAAAAAGCTGCATCACGCCCCTGACCATGTCCGCCAGATTGAGTTGTATACTTTGAGCAGTCCTGTACAGGAGATTGATTGGCATGCTCCAAGGAATCCTGTACAAAAAAGGCTGTTAGAAACCATAATGGAAACTATATATAATAAAGAGTAGCAGATATACCTAAAATAAAGCAAAAGATATCAAGGTGCAACCAGACAGAATTCACACTGCAGTTAAAAATAATGACAACGAGAAATATGCCTGCATCTTAGCCTGAGTACTACAGTTCTTAAAGGCAGAGGCAGTCCAACATTTGATCATTAAACCATTCAAGAAAATTGTTCAAGAACAGAATTCCATTAATACAACTCAAAAAAAATTTACAAACTTCTGTAGACAACATGATGCGAGTACTACAAATTAAAAACAGCAACAAGATGTGGAGACAAAAAGATAGTTCAGAATAAGTAGAGTTACATCGCTCGAAGTTTTGGGCACCATCCGGCGTTCGTCGCGTCCTCACTTGCCGCGTGGCTTTAACTTTGTGCTGGTACCCAATCGCACCGTCGAGCGCAGCGCAGCAGGCACCGTTGCCGCGTGTCTGCCAGTTCGCGTGTAGCCTACGCTGGGAGGCCTCTCGCTACGAGGAAAGGGCGTCCTCGTTGGTTCGCGAACGAATCAATGCCTCTAAACGGCACGCCGTCCTCTCTCTGTCTCAGACCATCACAACTCCATGATCTTGCCTCCTTCGCGTTCTTCTTAATCCTTACTTCCTCCTCTTCCTGAAGTGTCGTCATCGGGGGCCCGGCCTTCTGGTCCAACCGGCCCGGATCCATCGCCGGCGGTAAACACGAACACGACAGCAGCCGTTTGTCGTCCCTCCCATCCACCTCTTCTTTTACCTGCACTGCTATCTCCCTCTTCCAAGTTCCAACTAATGGGCTCCTTCCCATCGTCCGGAAGACGTCGAGGCAGCGCCATGCCCATGCGGCAACCGGCAACGGATCGGAAAGGACGCAGCCGAAGGCTTCGAGAACTGGGATCGACCTTGATGCCGCCGCCCGCTCGGCCAACGAACTCTGGCACCTTATACATGTATGCAAACCATACGTCATGCATCCCTCTTTGTGTTTACTCATTATCCTCCTCTTACAATTTTTCTACACATTCGAAAGTATCATAGGAAAGTTCCAATCGTTTGTACGTGTGCGAATGTTAATGTATGGGATCTGAGATAGTTAGGCCATTAGGTTAGGCGTCAGCACATCAATTTGGCACACCCGAGCTGCAGGCTGCAACAGCATAGACAGGTTGCTGACGAATTCTTGCTGTCCTCTGAAGCAACCTAACTGTTCTCTGTTTTTCCATGGTGGTCTCCAATTGCAAGTGGGGTTCTATGAGCATCAAAAATCTTTCTGGCAATGCAGTACACCTTTTGTTGGAGTTGGAGATTTCATGAAGGTCCATCTTGATCTGTTTAAATGTTCAGTTTGTGTAGACTTAATTTAGTTCTAAAGATGCTTGGAGCATAGATCACCTAATAATTAGTGTTAGAGCATGGCCTCTTTGGAAGGTTGTTGGTGACCTCTATTGTTTTCCTCTTTCGATTTCTAAAAAAGGAGATAGCAACCAAAGAATGACCTTACAACGCCTTCTGTTCAGGGCTGTGCAGATTGCCAAGCAACAGGAATTTCATGTGCGTGTATCCACGTGACACTTGGTCAGTCAATGTTAACATAACTATCTACTCTTAGTTCCTTATAGTAGTTTACGGTGTCGATTCATACTGCTCGAGTTCCAAAAATTTTTCATGAACGATGACCTTTCCGATTTGTACCTGTACTTGTGTAGCTCTTTGCATATTTTACGGATTATATGTTTACAAACCTTGATGTTTGTCTTTTATCGTACCTTCCTTTTTGTATATTTGCATCCTCCTTCATGTCTTCTACTTTATTTATCATGTTCATATGGGGTGAAGCCATTAAAACATATTGCTTTGACTACTCATGAATATGATTCATTAAAGTGAGAGGCGGAAACAAATGCAGATAGCGCGCAAACTGAAAATGCAGTTAAAGTATGGAGATCCTATCGTGGGTTCCCTTTTTCCCTTGCAGGGAACAAAGCAACTGAAATGAATTGCCATCCTAAACTGCGGAAGCTATTCTATCGTGTAATAATAATCATAAACAAAAGAGCTGTAGCTAGCATGGTTCACTACAAAGACAAAAGGGTGTATATATCTTTTATTTACCAAAAAAAAAGGACAAGGGCTGTATATATCAATGTTGGCAATAGCGGGCTATAGAATTTAGCGGAGTGTTTCTAAAAAAGCTATAGCGCAGCTATAGCGAAAGCTATTGCCTTTAGCAGTATGTAAAAAAGCAGTAAAATTTAAGCTAAAACTTTATAGTTTCAAGAATTTCATTTTATATTTCATAAGTATATGTCCAGGCATGAATGTAAATATAAGTAAACATATAAAAAAGTCACAGTATACACAATAAGTCATAAGTTATAACTCGCAGTTCATAAATCACAAGTATATAAGTTCATAACTCAGTCATAGCGGAGTTAGCGGCGCTAGGCTATTGAATATAGCGGCACTATTTCACAATATAGCGAGGTTAGCGGAGTTAGCGCTAATATTTGCAATATCATCGCGGCATCTGTCTCAAATAGCTATAGCGGAGCTATAGCGGGCTATTGCCAACATTGGTATATATTGAAAATTATCAAAACTGTAGTTTCTATTTCTGCCCTTTGTTATGATCCTCAACGAACACTTGAAAAATCAATGAGATCAGAGCACTAGATCCACATTATCCATTCAGTTGATGTGGTCTGCACTACCTGAAGTAGTTACCTTCTCTTTTGTCCTGAATTAATTTTGGATCACTGATCTATCTTTTATAGGACTGCTATACCTACTCACAATGATGTACGTTGAATGTTGTCATGTACATTATTATATATGTTATAGCTTTACCTCCATCTCGATCTTTCTTTCAAATATTAAACATAAATACGTAAAGAACACCACAGAAATTGACAACGTAACTTGCATAGCCCATTAGCGTTCGTAGCACCATCTCTCAAAACATCAAACCCACCAAAATCCTTGGGATGACCGTACAAGGGCAATGCACAGGGAGCCATTGTATTAATGCATAAAGATGAAACAGGCGCGGCGTAGCGCGCCTCCCTTCCTAGTTTAACATATTTGTGCATCTCATAGTCATACAAGAAGCTTCAATCCAAAACATGAAAGATTAAATCTGCATAGTTAACGGGGTCTTTGTATAGGAAAGACCCAAGTGTGGAAAAGGCACATGGTATGTGAGACTAAATGATCTGTATGAGGCTGGCAGCAGAAACTATGCTACCTTCCTCACTTGGCCCTCAAGTATGCCTAGCTGATAGTTCTAAGTTAGGAGTCCATCTACTTGGTGACTAACTTGGGGAATTTCTTAAGTAAGGATTCTGCTGAATTTAAAGGTGGAAGGTGTTCATTATTTATCAGTACAGATTTTATTTCCTTCAATCCCTATAGCGCCCCTCCATCCTGTCTTTTACACCTAAAAACTACGATTTCCCCCCAAACCCACCAGAAAACCAGGAACATTGTGGTCTATACGTATATATGAAAAAGCCAAAAAACAAGAATTAAAAGTCTTCCTTACTTCATTATCTGGTGCTTCAAGAAGTTTCTGCACATCAATACATATAGTAGGATGATTTTCCCGGATAACTGCATCAACATTTAAGTCGATTTGTCTCGAATGTGTATAAGCACCACAGATAACTCTAACATAATCCCCTGGAGAATCGCCATTATAAAGTCCTACATTTCCACACTTATCAGCTTCTTCATCCTCATCAGCTTTTCCATCCTTATGAGCTTCTCCTTTCTCTATCTGCTCCTTCCGAAACATTTCAGACACAAGCATGCTGAAGTCATCAGCTTTTCCATCCTTATGAGCTTCTCCTTTCTCTATCTGCTCCTTCCGAAACTTGTTCATTTCAGACACAAGCATGCTGAAGTCATCGCTGCAATCAGTATCCCAAGACTTTCCACCAATGCCAGACTTCATTACTCTTTTCATAAACCTTCTATCAGTCAGCTTCAGAGATATTTTGTGAGCAAAGTACTTAACCCTTCTAGCTTTATTCCAGAAAAATACATGTTCAAGCACAATTTGTGATATGGCTGATAGTGATGTCCTAAAACATTAACAGATTACATTAGATGGATATAAATAAATCTTGAAACATGTGTAATCTGAAATTGTACCATTGGTTTACAACTGACCTGTCAAGTGTTTTCACCAGTGTTTCCAGCATATTGATCAGAGAATCAAGATTTCCACAGAAATACCACTTGTCGTCAGAAGATGACTGATTCACTTGTTTGACTCCGTCAGAAATTCTTTTAAGCATTTTCAGGAAGCAGAGCCAATCATATCTATATGCATCATCTTCACTCATAGGCTCTGAAATGTAAGAGAAAGACTTATGGGTAAATGCCACATAATATTTAGATTTGAAGCCACGATTGCAGTTACCAACAAATCGCTATATAGATCTTTTTTTTACCTTTAGATCTGAAGCCAGCGAGCTTCACAGTGTGATTATTATATAGTGTCGAATCCCAGCTAAGCCCACCATGATAGAGGCCATTCTGTCTCAAAAAATCAAGCCCCAAAACAATTTGTCTACAAAACAAATTAATAAGCAAATACATAAGGCTTTCCCTATGAAGTATTTAGGCATCCCGGTAAACAATGTTAGATTGACCAAGGCAGAAATGAGGGAGCTGCTGGCTAAGGTGGGGAAGAAATTGGATACATGGAAATGTGGTTTCCTTTCGTATGGTGGAAGATCTATACTTACCAATACAAACTTGACAAGTATTCCAATGTACATGATGGGAATGTATTGGTTGCATGAGGGGGCACACCACGACATGGGTACGGTTAGAGGAAGATTTTTCTAGCAGGGGGTTGGGAACAAGGAAAAAAAAACATATGATCAGATGGGAGGCGCTGAGTAAACCAAAAGAATTCGGTGGGCTTGGTTTTGTTGACACTAGAGCGATGAATACAGCAATGCTGGCAAAACGGATATATACAGGCAGGAAAATGGAGACAATAGCCCATGCATTCAGCTGTTGCAAAGGAAATACCTGCAAGGCAAGAACTTCTTCCAAGTTAATGTTAGATGGGCGTCTCAATTCTGGCAAGGATTGCAGAAAGCTGGAGATTGTTTTCAGTTTGAAAGAGCAATGAAAATCGGGAAGAGTTAAAACAATGCGTGGAGGGGGGGACTGTGCCTTAAAAATAAGATATCCTAACCTTTTTCAGGATATGTGAGAACCACAACCGAGTGATTGCGGTGGAGGAGGCTTACCTGAAAGGGTGGAGAGGAATGGATCAATATGAGGGGGGGATATGGAATCAGTCAGGCTGCATGAAGAAGAGGATATCATGGTTTGGGAGCTGGAGGAGAAGAAAACATACTCAACAGAATCTTTATACAGAGGATGTGTGGACAGAAGAATGGCGGAGCTCAGCGGCACCTGAAAAACCAAATCGTTTTGTGGATGCTTTCTCATGACAGCCTACAATCAGCAGTCGAGCTAAAAAAAGAAGTGGGATGGGCCTAAGGAATGCAAACTTTGCCCTTTTTTTTTGATAAACAACTTCATATATTACTCAAACTTTGCAATGAAGTAGAGGATGCTGATCACATGTTTTTAAGATGTCATAGCCTAAACTGGGATGGTATCCCAACAAGCCTAGAGGACTTTGTTAGTACAAAGATGGGGTGGTCGGTGAGGGAACGAGGAATTTGGCCAGGTGTTTTACGTGGAGGGGGGTTGTTAGCCCGACATTGTGAAGTAGGTGGCAGCTTTTGTTAGACTTGTTAAATCTGGTTGTAATGAAACTCATCATGTAAAGCTCGAATCCCCAGGGTGTTCAGAACACCCTGCTTTCAATATAAGCTGGACCTAAGTCTCTGGTCTAAAATAAGGCTGAAAAGCATTTAAAAGAACAAGTGAACAACTAAAGCATGCTTACTAAAGATGTCCAGAAGCAAGTAGTGTTTATAGTTTGTAAAGAAGATATACATGCACAGAAACCACAATCAGTACCTTAAGTAACTTTGGAATTCTGGTGAAGGAACATGATGTATCCGGTCAGTGATCAGACATTGCTCAGGGTCACATATTAACCACAATAAACCTTCATATGGCTCAACAAATGTCTCAATTGATGATGTTGTATCTTTGCTAGCACAGAACATCTTCATAGATAGGATATTTCTATGGTTCAGATCATGCATGATTTGTAAAGCATGCTTGTCTTGAACACTCTCTTTCTTTGCATAGACAGTTGGATACTTGATACACGGGATCCCACTTTGTATGTCTGGTTTAACCATCTTTAACTCGAATGTTTGATTCTTAGCATTCCACATTCTAACCACCTTGAAGGAAGTAGGGAAATCCTGAAATATTCCCAGCGTTAGATATGATCATATAAGGATTAGGAAAACTATGACCTATATATGATCACATATTAAGGCCAAAGCTTATACCCTTTGTTTTCTTTTATTATCTTCTTTAGCTTCAGATTGATCTCCCTCAACTTGACCTGAAGAAAAAACAACATGCAAATTGTAAACATCCACTTTGAACTAACCACGAGCCCGTACGACTTTCATGTGCTGCCAATTAATTAGCCACCCTACAACTTACTCTCACACAACACACTACATACCTGGGTCCATACTGACTATTTATGCAACTGGCTTGTATGCTAAGCAATATCCCTCCGTTTTAGCTTCCTGATTTTTTTTTCTGTGTTCGTCCTCTCTGTACAGCATCTCATTCATTTCCCGGATTGTTTCCTTCACTGCCGCATCATCATTACCATTGATCATTCATTTCCCGGATTGTTTCCTTCACTGCCGCATCATCATTACCATTGACCTGCAGTTCAGCTAACAGCGATCTTAGACGATCCAATTCCTTCCTAGCTGATCCAAAATGTAAAATACTCATCCAGGTCCTTGCAAAATACTGCTGTTGTTATGCCTTCGTAGTATTATAACCAAGCCATTTATGATCAAAGCATTTAGATCGTGACCACCAAGCAATTCAATGGCCCATGGCAATAACAAAATAATAGTCTCCATCAACCAAACTCTGCTGCTGTTATGCCCCTCCAGATAAGCCTATTAGAATCAACAAAGAACAAAATTTCACTGTACTGCATATGCAATTTTTCAGTACTTAGAACCATATCTGTGGGTATTGAAGAATAGAATAACTGTTTCTAATAATTTTATTATTGCCGCAATTTCATAAATACAAAACAGATCATGAACTGGTAGAGTGACAGCCTTCACGGTAGGGCGCAGCAACGCGCCTAGTTTCTAGTGACTGTCCTGAAAACATTCCCATAACTGAGGATTGAAGTACTACTCGCCTAAACAACCTCATAACTTATTCCTTATTAAGGCTAAACAGAGCACAATTTCTTTCTGACAGCCAAAATTTTCTTAGTCGTCCATTTGGACCTTTGCTTTGCCGTTGTCCCCCTTGCCCTGTGGAGCAACCACTCGTCTCCTTCCTAAGTAAATAACAAAGGTAATTTAGAAACTGCATATTTAATTATTTATCATAATTATTTATCATAACAAAGGGCGGCCTTTGGTGCAGTGGTAGAGCTTTACCTGCCTGTAACCGGAAGGTCCAGGGTTCAAGCCCTAGCCTCTACACATTTATGTGTGGGAAAGGCTGTGCGCTAAACAACCTACCCCCAGACCCCGCATAGTGCGGGAGCCTACGGCACTGGGTACGCCCTTTTTTTATCATAATTATTCAGACCTAAAATGTGTGTGCCTGTTGTAGACTTGCATACCTTTGGGAACCAACTCAATAGCATTTGCAATATCCAACTTTTTCCTAGCATAATCCAAATAGTACTTTGGTTTTGAAACCTGAAGATAAAATTGAAGCTCAATTTAGCAAACTACTAAAGCCAATTTTCAGACAACATTAAATGCAACAATAACCTAGTAAAAATCCTATAGATATGATACATTTGATTGCTATATGGAAATCAACAACTAACCGATTCTCTGATGACCTCTCTGATCAACTTACGAGCTTTATCATCTGAAGCCTGCACAGACAGATGTTCCGTCAGTGTAAAGAATGTGTTCCACTAGGGCAAGGATCCCATGCAGACCAACTTACCATTTTATCAATGACAGCCACCCGGGCATCATACTGGAAAAAGAAACAAACATAAGTATCTAGACGAACTGCTAAATGAAAAAAAAAAAACATCCACCGTAGTTAGGGAAATGAACTAACAAGAGGAACTTACATAATCTTTTATTTTGGAGCTGCCTGGATTGTTTTCAAGCTCACGTTTAATTTCAAAACTGCGCGAGGGAAACAAATCTTTGATATCTATTTCCAGCAAAGCTTCTTTGAAACTCATCTGAAAGAAGTTAAGATAAAGAAATATGTCACTTCACAAGCAAGCAATATTGCATGCATGTAAAAACAGAAAAAAGGAGCAGCCCAGATTGCTTAGTTATGCATAGTGAGGTACTAACTTTTCCTTTAGCAACCCGCTTCCAAATCTCAAAATGGAGATCATCTAATCCCTTGGAAGAATGATCACACTTAATGCTATGGATATACTCCTGCATTAAACTAACAATGTAAAATTCCAGTATATCATCAACACTTATGCTCAACAACAAAATTAACATGTTAGCGAGGAAGCATTACTTGGAAACCATAGGTAACTAAAAGTCGGGAAACATTGGGAAAGCCTGCTGCAATCTCCAGTGCTTGGATTAAAGCCAAAGATCTAATTCTTTGCCACTGAACAAAAAAAAAAAGTTGCCAAGCTTGATGTTATAACATCAATTTACATTGCAGAACAAATTAGGCACAAAAGGTTTTAGGTGACGCCCACCTTAATCTTGCCTCCTCCCAGATAATCTTCAATCCACTGTCATATGAAAAGAAGGCTATTAGACCAAAGATAATGTTATCAGTAGTTTACACTTTGATCGAATCATCGTACCTTGGTCTTGTTTGCTACCTCTTCAAAGTACTGTACGTATGCTAGGTCTTCTTCATAGGTGTTAAGAATTGAGCGGTAGTAATCCCAATCTAGATATCCACGCTGCACAAAAAAGTATGTTGTTTGTTAAAAGCACAAGTGACATCTACTATGTACTCAAATATTCAAATGATGAAATATAACTGCCATAGAATGCCAACTTGGAAATGTGGATTTGCAACATACGTCTGATATGATTTGAATCACCAAGCTAGAATTTTCTGTTACTGTGACAAACAATGAATTCATATGAAACTATGGGTCTTATTCAAAGTACCAAAGGACATTGCACTATTGTCCATACAATCATAAAGAGATAAGATTCATAGTTGTAAAACCAAGATGTACCAAAGGACAATGCATTATTACCCATAATCATAAAGAGATAAGAGTGATAGTGATATGGCTAGATCAATGTTTTTAAGGCGTCGCTAGGCGTGCTGGAGCCCCTGGGCGTCGCCGGCGCCACAACCTGGAGTGGTACGGCGTCCGCCTAGTCAAATTAGGCGTCGCCTAGTTGTAGTACGGCGTCGGGCGGACGCCTATACGCACGCCGCGGACGCCGGATGCGATTCGCTGGGGCCAGGGCGCCAAAATTACCGCGGCCCCGCAGGAAATCTCCCGCACCCGCCTATTGTTGACCGCGCACGCGGGAATCGACGGAGCCGCGCGGGAAATCGACCACGGGCGGCGCGCTCGCGGGAAATCGACCCGCGCGTGCCATTTACAGCGACGGCGAGGGGCGAGGAGAGGGAAACAGAAGGTGGCGGGCGGACCTCGAGCTCCGCTCAGCTGCTCCTCGTCCACCGGCCGGTCACCCCCTGCCGCAGAGCCGGCTTGCAGTCCGCTTGTCCGCCAGCCTTCAGCACCTGCTCGTCCGCGTCGTCGAGTGGAGCCGCAGTCTGCAACCTGCTCGTCCACAATCTGCTGCTCCGCCTCCGCCTGGTATATATACCCTGCCATCTCTCTGTATCTGGTCTCCCAAATGCCATCTCCCAAGCGTGTGCTCTGCTTTTTGAATACATGCCTTCGTGCTTTGCTTTTGCCCTGAATATTGTAATGCATACACAGCTTTGGATCTGAATGAATGAATATTATATGCCTCGTGCTCTGTTTTTGCTTTGAATGTTGTATGCCTTGTGCTCTGCTTTTGCTCATGCTGCAAGCTTTGTGCATGTTTGCTCTTTTCGTAATGCTTTTGCTTTCTTTATGTAGCATCCAGCAACATGGCAAGCTCAGTTGAAGCACCTGATTATGACCCCAAGACTGATCCAGCAAGGAAAGCAAACTCCAAAGATCCAGGATGGAAATATGCCTACTGGCAGGACCCTGCTAAGAGAGATTGGGTGACATGTATCCTGTGTGGACATGAGGGCTCAGGAGGCATAAAGAGGTTCAAGCAACACTTGGCCGGTGGATATGGAGATATTATCCTTTGTCCAAAAGTTAGCAGTGAAATCAGGAAAGAGATGGAAGCTTACTTGCAAAAGAAGAGAAGAAGGCCTGTGTTCTTAGATAGTATTGAGGAGGGTGGGGATGGGGAACCAGAAGATGAAGTTGTGGAGGTAACAGCAGCAGATGTACAAGCAGCAGCATCAAATGCCACACCAAAAGCGGCTGCAAAAAGACCAAGTTCTGGGACAGCCGCAAAGAAAAGGCATGCTATCTTTCAATTCAAGGCTTCAACTGCTGCCAATGTCAATTCATCACCAAAGACACCAGTGTCAACAAAGTCAGTTGTTGGTATGCTTAGAAGAACACCTGAACAGATAGTAGATCAAAGGCGTGCAAAGGAATTTCAGCCCACCATTGAGTCCAGCACAAAGACTAAGGAGGAGAAGCTATATGTGGATATGCAATGGGCACTATGGTTCATGGAGTGTGGTGTAGCCTTCAATGCAGCAAATTCAAGGCAATTTGAAATTGCTTGTGAGGCAACAGCCCAATATGGTTCAGGGTACAAGCCTCCAACTAACCAGCAGCTTGGTGAACCTTTGCTTAAAGAATGTGTTAAGGTGACAAGTGCCATGAGGAAGGACCATGAGCTGGCATGGAAGCAATATGGTTGTACACTAATGTCAGATGGATGGACTGATATGAGAGGGCAGCACTTGATTAATTTCCTTGTGAACAGCCCTACGGGAACGTACTTTCTAGAGTCAGTTGATGCATCAAGTCTAGTTCATGGTGCAATAATGTTAGCTGATTTGTTAGAGGAGAAGATTGAGGACATTGGAAAAGACAATGTTGTTCAAATTGTGACCGACAATGGCTCTAACTACAAGCTTGCTGGTCACATCTTGATGGATAGGATTCCCACACTGTTTTGGAGTCCTTGTGCTGCACATTGTTTGGATCTGATGTTGGAAGAAATTGGGAACTTGAAGACATTCAAGAAACCTATTGCACGTGCTAGGCGTGTCACCACATTCATTTATAGGCATGGGAGGCTTCTTAGTGCAATGAGGGCTCAAACAGGTGGCACAGATCTTGTTAGGCCAGGAAAGACTCGATTTGCCACATCATTTCTGACATTGAAGAGTCTCTACAAGAACAAGGATGCCTTGAAGAGCTTGTTTGTTAGTGAAGCATGGACTGGGAACAACTTGGGTGAAACTACAGCAGGTCAACAAGTGCAAGATATTGTGCTATCTACTGAGTGTTGGAACAAGATAGAAGATTGCCTAAGAGCTTCAGCCCCACTCTTAATTGTTTTGAGGGCTGTAGATGGTGATGAGAAGCCTGCAATGCCAGAGGTCACAGCTCTAATGAATCATGCAAAAGAGAGGATAAAGCAAAGCTTCAATATACCAACCAAGCAAGGCCTGCTCAATAGTATCATGGACATTATTGAGAAGCGTTGGGTGAACCAAATGGAGCATCCATTGTATGGGGCTGCATTGTATCTGAACCCAGGAAAGTTTTTCCTCTTGTAAAAGCTAATGATGATGCCACTATTGGGCAGCTAAGAGGTTGTTTTGTTGAAGTGCTTGGAAGAATGATACCAGATGTGGAAACACAAATGAAGATCAATAGGCAGGCCATTGAGTATGAAGAGCAACGTGGAGATGTCTTCTCAAACAAAATGGCAAAGGAAAGCTATGACAAAATGAGTCCTCGTAAGTGTTAATCTCAGCTTGAAAATTTCAGCAACTTAATTGCATTAGCAACTCTTAATATGTGTTTTACTTTTCATCCAGTTGATTGGTGGCGTTCTTATGGTGGCCGAGCCATTGAACTACAAAGACTTGCTAAGCGTATAGTTAGTCTTTGTGCTTCGTCATCTGGTTGTGAGAGATGCTGGAGTACCTTCAGTCATGTGAGTATCCTTGTGGTTACCAATTTCTATTTACATGCATACAATCTGATTTAAATGCATACAATCTGATTTGCGTGGATATAATCTGATTTTTTGTTTTGCTTCCCATCTAATTTTGTATCTGTAGATGCATACAAAGAAAAGGAATAGGCTGCTGCACAAGAGACTGAATGATATTGTCTTTGTTTCATACAATCGGAAGATGAGAACAAGGTTTCAGCTAATGCGTGAGAAGGCAGGCAAGAAATATGATCCTTTGGTCATTGAGGAGTTCAATTGGGATAATGAATGGGCTGATTCATTGCATGTGCCTATTCCGGGTGCTCGAGGGTCTGATGCTGTCGATGATCTCACATGGCAGCATGTTGATGAAGCCACCGGTGCATCAGAAGCGCTGCAGGGTCGTAATCCTCATAGGAGAGCTGCTGCTGCTTCTCAGTATTATAGACGTTCCAGAAATGTTCCTGCTGCTGCAACTGCTACTGAAGATGGACAAGAGGAAGACGAAGTTGAAGACCCACATGATGATGCTGAAGTGAGCGAGTGTGAAGAAGATGGCAATGCTCCTGCTACTGAAGAAGACAAGGCTGCTGATCCTGATGAGTTTGATGATGGATTTTGAGTGCTGAAACAGAGAGTTGCACTCAGCCCTTTTGTGTCCTGCACCCTTGTCCTGCACTCATGTTGTATGGCTTTGGTGTAGTTGACTAGTAATTAGTATGTTGTAGAGTCCAGTACTTTAGTTTCAGACTTTCAGACAAGTTTGTGGACTATTATAGACAAACCATGATGTCATTTGTCATGCCCATGCATGAACTAAGGCACTAAGCCACTAATGCAGTAATGCTTGCTAATTTGTTGTATTGCCTCTTGTGTATTGTTTCTTATTTAATTCTCCGCAGCTGATAACATGTTCATTTACATTTCTTCATGTCATAGATTGCTGAATTTTGCAACTTTTATGTAGTTTGCTTCAGGAGGGGTGGATGCTACATGGGAGAAGAGCTTTTGGAAAGGGAAGAAAGGAACCTGGGCTCAAGAATTGGGAACAAACGAGGTATATACGTGCTGCACTACTATATAAAATTCTAATTTGCAACGCCTTACACTGTGAGTATGGCGTCGCCTAGGCGTCCGCCACAAACGCCTAGGCGTTGTGAAGGGGGTGGGGCGCCGCGCCTCGCCGCAGCGCCTCAAAAACATTGGGCTAGATTACAGAGATATAGATAGGTTGAGGTAGATGGGATCTCGCCCTCACGCTGGAGGCTCTGAGATTAATCCTCTACTTCTTCCTTGACCTAATTGATATAAAGGTGTCTCTTTATATAGAGACGGGATAACTTGACCCCATAGTAAATATCCTAACCAAACCAATCTAACTAGATGTAATAAAAAGTACATGTCTAATAAGATAAAAATTTCAACTTTCAAGTACACTTTCTCTACTATATGGACCAATCACACACAATGGAAGTGACGTGGGGTGAAATATGAGGGGCAACATATTGGATTTCTTAAGTAAAAGGTTGTATGCATCAAGATCATCCCCATGGAAAATTGCAAAAATACAATAATATTGTGCTTCCTTCAATAATAGAAAAGAACTGCCAGGCTGATTGTGATTGTTGGCAAATGGCACATTTGTTTTCAGATACTACGCTAAGAATCCTGATCCTCGAAACAAAAATCAACACAAAATTCGTTT